>ML817839.1:83633-127205 GCA_009831015.1 Picea engelmannii | reverse complement strand
CTCCAAAAATCCTAATATAGGGGAAGTGTTCCTCAACATACTAGCTCCCTATCTCACTCAATATAGTCATAGATTCTTCAAATAATATGTATGCTTCCTTGTAAAAAATAAGTTAATACATAATATGTGAAAATAAATTATTGCAAATTTGGGTGAAATTTCTCACATACTTATGCTTCAACAAGAGTTTAGAATATACAAGTACTATAGGTTCAAGTTGAGTCCAAAACCAACCCATTCCCATGAATTTATTTCTAGCACAAATGATATCCAATAAACATGAAGATATGTAAAATTTTAGAGAACTTGATTTTTGATAGAGCCTTCATCCAATTATGGGACAAAATGTCAACCCAATTGAAAATAAAACCCTTGTTGATGATAACATTTATCAGGGGTACTGTAGAAAATTTGAATTATCGAGAATAATTTTCTTCATGCAATTGAATAATCAATGCTACTACATAAATATAGGCTTCCCTTAAATTGATAGATTGATAAATGCTTATACCTCTTGATTTGAATTGTTTGTTGCAATCTTTAATGAAACCTACAACCCATTCTACTCTCATTTGAATCCTAAGAAGAATAATGGTAGATCAATATCTCCCACTTAAGCATAGTCAGTGGTGAATCTGTAGACACAAATTATCTAATCACTTGTTAAGCACATGGAAATTATGAAGAAATATAATACTTAGGTTCAATCCACTTCCAGCCATGGTTTTCACTAGGTTTCATGCATGACTATCCTCGTGTTTGTTTTCATATTTTATGGAGAGTAGGTGGATTCCTGGAGTAGGATAGTGTCATCCTGTTTCAACACTTAATCATACATGATTGAACCAACCAAACTCACATCCATAGCTTTTCATTGAAGGTATTGTTTCTTATTGGTGGGAGTAAGTTAAATACAAAGTAAAGTCCATCTTTTGCATTGAATTAGATATCAACATGGCCACACTGACCAACTCTATAAAAATTATGAAGTGGCATACCTTTTATGGAGCTCTCCGAGAATAATTAAAAGTAATTGGTTATTGTAAAGTTTCTCAACATGTTGTTTACAACTTAGGAAATTTTTGGGATAGACAATCCAAGAGTACATTGAACCCTTTTCCAAATTTCAATTCCATCTTTCCATCTTAGATTCATAATGGGTGTTTAATATAAAATTTAATTTTAGCTTGTTTACATCATGAAGTGGATATGGTTACCAGCTCTACTTTATCTCTCTCATTTCAAGGGGCCCTAGAAACTGAACACAAATTGGGAAAGAAACATTTTTCTCCAAGTATAACCACTTACTTTTCCCACGCCACAAGCCTCCCCAAAAAACCCACCATCTTCACCACAATTCCCAAACTACTATTGTAGCATCCATAAGAGAACAATGCATTCTACTATCAAGTGTCACATGTTATAATGCCAAAGACATGTGCACACATTACTTTCTAAAATCACAATTTTCTCCATCTTCTCCCCTAATGATACATCTAATATAGAAATGGATAACCCCACTGAATTGATATTTTTTTAGTCCTCATGGCATAAAATTATCTCACTATAAAATGAAAATCATTGTTTACCTATAAATCTCAAATTAAGGATCCATAACTCACCTCATTCTAAATAACAATAATCAAAATTACCTTGTATCTTCATGTAATTTCTCATCGTACCATATCATCATGTCTGAGTCAATGAGGGAGATGAATCAATATTTGTTGGTCTCTTAAAAATGCAATCTTACTTTTTCATGTGGAACTCACTTTATAGACATTGTTACCTACAATGCTACCCCACTTAATTGATTGGACCTCATATTAGGGAAACCATACCAATTTGAGTGTGACACTCTATATGATGGATGAAATAATACCTATATGCTCACAAAAAATGACAAAAAAAATATATTTATATCTTCAACTATTCCTCCATCTATATCCCTCTCAAGTAGTGTTTTAGTCTACTAAGCCACCCTCCACAAGTGACTTCATTTTTTCATATTCAAACTTTCCAAACTATAAAATACAACTCATCCCACCTAAACTTCATTACAACCTATATTATATCCCTACCAAGATGCCTTTAATGAAACTTATTATTTTCCATCCCACCATCATATCAACATGAAATTGACTTGCTCCTTGGAGCCTCTTTGCTTAATGCCCCAACATACAACCTTTCTCTTGATAAAAGTGCACAATATATATCTTTTTTTATAAATAATAACTATTCTTCATACTATCGACAACCCATTTCATTAATAGTTCGACTATAGTAACGACTTTATTCCTCACCCAAAAAATGTCGCAAGTATAACATCTTCGTTGGTACTTTGTCAATCTTTGGATGAGATTGTGTTCTTCTTTTGTGGAACATTCATCGAGGGTTTGTCGTATTTTCATCAAAATATCAAAGACATGGAGACGAAAATGAAATGGAGTTGTGACTAATTGAAGGGGAACATTTTTCGAAGATTTGTATTTCTTATGACTAATGTTGGTCGATATTCCGATGTCTTAGCAATGACCACATGTTGTAGTTGTGTCTAACTATTAGGAAACAATTTTTGCTATGTTGTTGATCATTTGATGTACTAGCGATGAAAACATGATGAAATTGAGATTAACTTATGGGACATGTTAAGTTTCTCTTACAACATATTTGGGCACCGCACTACCAACAAATGATGGAATGTCGTAACTGCTATGAAGGGGACATGGCGAAAAATTGGTTGTTTCCTTCGTCGAACTTGTGATGTAGTGGCGACGAAAAATCATGGATAAGTAGTCGAAAAATGGGCCCAATGTACTAGTGATTATAAATGGGGATGTTGCATTCCCCTCCCCCTACAAATTTCACTGTCCTCGGTGTACAACACCATACTCATATATGTGTATAAAATTTACATCATAATACTTGAAACATTTGCAAGTTCAATTCCCACAACAATTCCAACCATCAATTTATCATTCCCCGCAACCTAAAAAACACAAGAAAGTTTATCCCATTCATTTCACCACATTCCCTTGGGTTGTACCACTTCCCTTCCAGGGATCCAACATATATTAGAGAGGAAATCTTGGAGATGTGTCTTTAAAAAATCCAACTACCAAAATTGAGCCTTGCATACTTATGTACATTCAAATTTCTTCAAAATTTTAAAATATTTTCGAGTACTCCTCTCACATGGTCTCCTTTTTCTCCCATGTGGAATATTCATGATCATAATAGGTCCATTGAACCTTTACCAGACTGATGAATTTTCTCGAGAGCACTTTGACTTTCTTGTCCAGAATGCACACTGGTTCCACCCAAAAGTCTCCTTCATGCTCTACTTGGATCACGGTCCAATCAATCATGTGGTTAGGATCAGACACATATTTATTCAATAAATACATATTAAACATATTATTAATTCTCATAGATGCATATAATGCAAGCGTGTATGCAACTAGTCCTATCTTCTCTAAAACTTCAAATGACCCATAGTAGCTTGCTGCTAACTTTGGGAAACTTCCCAATCTTAGCGACCTCCTTTTTTGCTTTACTTTTAAAAACAAATAATCACCCACTTTAAATTCCTTGTATGTCATGTTTTTAGCTGCATAAATATTTTCCCTATCCTATGCAACCTTTAAATTCTTCTTGATCTTTACCATCTTCTCTTCCATTTCCATTAGCAATTTTGGGCCAATAACTGCTTTGTCTGTTAGGTTGTACCAAATCATTGGCATGATGCATTTACTTCCATATAGAGCTTCAAATGGGCTCATATTCAATGATTCCCGATCCTCATTATTGTGAGTAAACTCAACTAGATGAAGGTAATATTTCCACTTGGAAGGCTTGTCCATTACATACATCCTCAACATATCTTCAGTTATTTGGTTAGTCCTTTTAGTCTTCCCATCTAAATCTCGGTGATATGTTGTGCTAAAATTCAAATTAGTCCTAAATCCCTTAAAAAACCCCTTATAAAAGTTGGAAGTGAACTTGGGATATCTATTTGAAACTATTTCCTTAGGCACACCTTGTAACATGGAAATATCTTTCATGTAAATATCTATAACGTTGGTTTCCTTGTGAGTCATTTTCACCAGAACAAATGTGCAACCTTTGTAATCTTGGCCACCACTACCATGATGCAATCATGCTGCCTTGTTGTTATTGTCAAATTTTTGATAAAATTGATCTTAACTACCTCCCATTTCCATTTAGGAATGAGTAATGGATGTAACAACCCTGCTCGATGCCTGTGTTCATTCTTCACTTTCTAACATTCCATGAACCTATCTATGTAATCAACCACATCCTTCTTCATTCCCTACAAAAAGTATTGTCTTCTTACTGCTGCAATTGTCTTATAGTATTCTAGGTGACCAACATATGGTACATTGTGCATCTCCCTCAACACTAAATTTCTCAAATTCTGAGTGTTATGAACATAAGCTTTATCCCTGAACAAGAGGAATCCATCCTCTCCCAACCTATAGTCTTTAAAATTTAGTGGTACATTTTCTTGTTGCAATCCTTTTGTAACTTGTGCATAATGCTGATATGATGTTACTGCTTCCAAATTTTTTCTTTCTAAATGTGAACAATACATGCTAATGGCTGCAACACATATTTCATGTACCCTCTTACTTAGTGCATCAACTAGTTTATTTTCTTTTCCCTTGATATGCTTGATGTCAAAATCATATTCATTGAGAAATTCCAACCATCTAGTCTATCCGAAATTCAATGTTGGTTTTTCGAACAAGTGTTTCATATTTCAATGATCTGTCTTTAGCTCAAAATTTATTCCCATGAGATAATGCCTCCACATTTTTTAGGCATGAACTATGGTTACCAACTCTTAGTCATCGGTAGCATAATTTATTTCATTTTCCTCCAACTTCCTTGACTCGTAACATATGGCATGTCCATTCTGCGTAAGGACTCATCCAATATCCATCTGGATCTGCAACCTTTAGAATAGGTGCACTAGTCAATAATTTTTTTAAGTTCTAGAAACTTTTCTCACACTTAACAGTTCATTTAAACTTTTCCCCCTTCTTCTGTAACAAAGTGATTGGATTTGAAACTTTTGATAAACCTTCAATGAATCTCCTATAATATGGTTCTAGTCCCATAAATGATCTCACTTCTGAAACATTTTTTGGTGCTAACCAATTTTTTATTTATTCAATATTTTCAAGGTCCACCACTATGCCCCTCCTCTGATATGATGTGGCCCAAATAATGGATTTTCCTTTGATATACAGTGCACTTTCTTAGCTTAACATATAATTAGTGATCTCTCAACACTTGTAGCACCATCCTCAAATGTTGCTCATTCTCTGTCTCTATATTGTATTAGATAAGAATATCATCCATGAAGACAATGGTGAATTTGTCCAAGTAATATCTAAACACTCTATTTATTATACACATAAATGTAGCCAGTGCATAAATCAGTCCAAATGACACCACTACAAACTAATAATGGCCATAGATTGTCCCAAATGTTGTCTTGTTGGTGTCTTCTTCTTTGATTCTCACTTGATGGTAACTTGACCTTAGGTCAATATTAGAAAATATCCTTTCTCCTTTCAACTAATAAAAAAGATCATTGATCTACGGTGAAGGGTACATTCTCTTTATGGTAACCTTATTAAGTTGTTTGAAGTCAATATACAACCTATAGATCTATACCTTTTGTTCACAAAGAGAACTGGGGTACCCTAAGGTGAGACACTTGGGTGTATGTACCCCTTCAACAATTCTTCCAACTGCATCTGCAACTCTTTTATCTCTAGTGTGCTCATTCTATAGGGAGTTTTGGACACTAAGGTAGCTTGAGTCATTAACTCAATATATAAATCAATATCTCTCTTTGGTGGAAATCCAAGCAACTCCCCAAACACATCTTCATATTCTTTTAGTACTGGATCATTTTCGAGTCTTGGTTCCTTATCTTTTGGTGGCTCTTCCATATGCACTGCATATATATGACATCATCTCCTGAAATTTGTTTTTAGTTTCGATGCTGAAATTACTCTGACAAATATAGGTCTTGTAATACCTTGCACCATCCTTGAATTCCCTTCCTCTTCTAGGCATGTGAAAGTGTTGTTGTAGCAATCTAGGACAAAAAAATTCTAGTCTAGTGAATCCATACCAATTAAGCAATCATATGACCTAAGTGGTATGATGTTTAAATATTCCTTAGTGTTAAATCCATTCATGCTAACAAAGCAACCCTTGAAAATTTCATTTATTTTCCTCTTGTTTCAAGTGGATAGCTAAACCAACCAAGACATTTCATGCTTATGTCTCTTCAATTTAAACCTTTCAACTATTTTTGGATCTATATAGCTATGACTAGCTCTAGAATCAATCAAAATAACTATGGGTTGATTATCAATCCTACTTTCTACCTAAATCATGTGAAATTGGTAGTTTGATTTTTTGTTTTCCAAGGATGCACAAATCCTTGGAATTCTCTTTCTCATGATATCCACTATATCGACTTCCTGAATGTTGTGCACAATCCTCATCCTATCTTCCTTTTGAGGACAATCCTCATACAAGTGGTATTATTCACATCCCCAACATTTTATAGGATGATGCACTAGACTTTTCCCGAAGGATTATGTCATTTTATGCTCACCATGTTTTGTCTGTCCTTACTGATATTCTTGAGAGATGTTCCTAATGAAAGGAGGTTTGAATCCTTTCTTTCTTGGATCCATCTTTCTTTTCTTTTTTTTTATCCCAAGGAGTTTTGGAAGCTAGTCTTCCTTTATTATGCTGATAAAGGTGCTTTGATTTCCTTATGGTCTCTTCCAATGTCTCAGGCTCATCATAATGTATCTTATCATTGTAGAAAGAAGGTATCCCACTCAAAAATATGCTTTGAACCTTCTCATCGTGTACGAAGTCAACATACCTCAACAATTCAAGGAACCCCATTTCATACTCATCCATTGTCATGCTCCCAAGATTGAGTTCAAATATTTAATTCATATTACTCTCATAATAATTCTCTGACAAGTACTGTTTCTAGAAATTTGTCTTGAATTAATTCCAAGAAATTATATTTTCATCAATATGCTTGATGTTCTTGAGTTGAACCCACCACATAGATGTTTTTTCATGAAGATAGTAGAGTGTAATCGTGGCTTCTACATGTGATGGATATTCATGTAGATAGAAGTATTTTATCATTCCCAGAAAACAAGATTCAACATCTCTCCCATCCTATTTTCTCCATCAAATAATGATGGCTTTATTTTCCTAAGATATCCTTGTAAAATATCTGACTCATGCCTCCTTCTTTGTTTTCTAACATGGGACACACTAGGGATGCTCTCTGATATTAAATGTGCATGTGCCCTTTTGGTAGATTTTTATGATGAATGTAAATGATTCCTAATAACACTCCTTGAATTCCTAGATCCCCCATGGTCATGAGATATACATGACACTACTTGCCTTCCAATGGATGCTTTCTTTGTGCTAGAATATTTATTGACTTGTTTATTCAACATGTTTAGACTTTGTAGCTTATCCTCCTAAACTCTTATCATCCTTTTATTGTATCTCTATAGCTATGGGTTTCCTTCTATAAAATTCTCATATTATCAACCATATCTACCGACTCTACCCCACTTCTATGCCCATTGTACTCAACCTTTGCATTTCCCATGCTGACATGTAAACCTATGAGCTCCTCCTCATGGCTGTAATATCCTTGGTAATCCTCCATATCTTCAGTTCTCATATAGTGACCAAATACGCGGTTTGTACATATAATTATGCAAGGAATGTGCATTCAACAATGATTTGTTAGAGTTGAGCATATTGTACATTTGTCATTAATTTAAGCTACAAACCCATTTTTCCTAGATTTGTCAAAGAAAAGTGCTAAACAAATCAAGACTTTCAACTTTCAAACATATTCCCTTCTAAATTATCCTTCGAATGGTTATACCCATGCCTCCTTCTGAGTTCAAATTTATGGATTTATGAAAAAAATAGTTTCACCCTTTTTTTACTTGTTTCATTGAAACCAAAAATTCGAAGGGATAACTTTTGCCTTTGTAGAAGAAAATTTGGTGAGAACAAGGAAACATTTTATATCGAGTGTTGATAGTATTTATTATTTTGAATAAGCAAAAATATCATATTTAGGATATGAAACTACATCCAAATTCTAGCTAGCTTCCCTAAGAAAACTAATAGAACAACCCATTGTTCAAGGGAAAATAGCTCGCACAAAAATCTCTCTCTATAGGCATAACAACCTACTTCTTCATGCAACAAGATATCCAACACGTTGTTGGACAAGAATTTTGGATAAGTCTTGGGAATCATGCAGGAATGGATCGTGCAATATTTTGACTAAGGAGAAATGTGCTTGCAAAGCAATTGAAGCATATGCAGGAGTCAACATGAAAAAGGAAAAAATAGTTAGTATTTTGGGACATTTTTTCCACATTGTAATGGACTTAGTCATATTTTGATGTATAAATATTTAAAGCATTTTTGGGTAGAGGTAGTTTGAAGAGTAGTTGATGAGTTTATGATGTGAAGTTATTTTGAGTTCCGAGGGGTTTGAATAACGAGAAGTTATGGTGCATTGTGGATGAGTCAAAATTTTGGCTAAGTTGTCAGATTTTATGATTGAGGTTTTCGGGATTGGGCTTGCACTGCAACAAAACAACTAGGAAAGTTTGGGTAATGTTATTGTTGCATATTTTGTAGCACAATGCACAACTGTAAGAAGATTATAAATGACTAATATAAGAAGCCAATGGTTGTGGATGTATCCCAAGTTCAGTGAACCATGTTAAACTCTTGTGTCGTGATGTGTTGTTTTTTCATGTTATGATGTTTATTGTTACTATGAAATGATGATCTATGCTCAAGTATGCTAAATGTATTATTCTTATATGATGTCATAATGTTGCACACTTAAGTAACCGATAAATTAATGAATTGCAAGTAGAGTAATATTACACAGGGTATGTCACATGATAAGTAAATGTTAACTAATGGAAATTGTGCACCTAAGTAGATGGTTAGTAAGAACATGTTGAATACCTCACTTCCCCTCATCACTGCAGAAACTTCGTTCCTGCATCCCCTATAGATTCCTTAGGTGAGACTTCACTTGATTGCACGTGATGCCGAAGGGTTGGTGTCTAAGGGTTTTGTTGGTGTATTGATGATTAACCCAGAGTTTTCCCATTTCATGCTAACAAATGGTTCCATTGACGAGACCAGGATCTGTAATTGAGGGGAATGTTTTGGAGGATGAATAAGGAAGAAATCACAAAATGGATAGAGAGGAATCATTGATAATTTTCCATAGAACAGAATAGGAACCCATGGCTCAAAAACAAACAATGGTTTCAAAAGTATGTGTTTACAAACCTTCATGGAATCTTCTTTGGTGAATTTTTGATAATTTTGACTGAATGGTTAGAAAGGCTAGTGGAGAATGTTGGAAGGTATCAAGTTGAGGCTTCAAGAAACTAGACCCATGAATTGATTAGAAATTTGAATGCAACAAGTAATAAAGTTTCTCACAGAATTGATTTTTGGTTAAATAGTGTACTGGGGGTTACATTACAGAGTTCACAATAGATTGTACCCAATATTATATTGTCATAGAGAGAGAATTTCTCAAGGGTCCATGTAGAATATTTTTGAGTGCACCATCTACCCGGATAAAGATGTTTTTGTGTGACAATAAGGTCATGAAGATATCATTTGATTTCTAGGTTCCTTTGTGCACATAGGGGGATTGGAGGATGACCAGATGATGGTTTGAGAGTGGATGAAAATGATGAAAAAGGAACAGATGGATTGAGGATGTTGAGAGAGGAAGACACTGAATTAGACAGAGATATTGGAGTATTGCGTTATGGGAAAATGTTTCGATATAGTAAGAAGGAGACTATGGCTAAGAGAGAAGAGAAAAACAAAGTGTTTGAGAAAATAGACCCCAGTGTAGTACTTTTGATCACACCATACCGACAAAGGAAAGAGAAAGAAAATGATCCTCAATACAGTCCAACATAAGAAGGAAGTCCATCTCAGATGATAATTTGTGTCGAACCCACGAACCCATGTGCATCACCTAGATCTAAAGAAGAAAATGAAACTTTTCCAAGAGAAATTGTAGACAGCGGAGGGATTTAGAAAAATAGTTAGAATAGTGGAAATAATGTAGTGAAACAGATTCATTGAATATCACCGAACGTAAGTACTACACATAATACAATGACAAGAATATATAATACACTAAGAATTCTGGAATTTCAGGAAGTAGGGTCAAAGGATCTAGAGTGACATCTGTTTGTATGTGATACGATATGGACTACGAAGAATGTCTAGGATGAGGCAATGAAGATTTCAAAGTTAGCAACAACATTCAGAGGTTTCACAATGTTATGGTACATGAAGTACCCAACTACTACACCGGATGAACAATCAAGGACTTTGTAAGAGATTGGAAAATATTTGTTAAAGGAATTTCGTAAGCCAAAATTCGATTCGTAGTATATCACAAAGTTGAAAGAAATTAAGAAAGTACATAATGAGATAGTTTGGGATTATGATAAAATATTTAAATATGTGATGGGTAGATTAACATTCCAGATTCCTGATGAAAAACATAAATAATGGTTTATTGTAGGTTTTTTGCCGCACATTCGTTGTCCTTTGACACAACAGAAGGTCACATTGCAGCCATAAGCATTGGAAATTGCGATGAAGTTAGAAGAATCTCCTGTATTAGGAAATGGCATAGGAATGACACAAGTTCAATCAAAGTTTGTTGTGCTAAGAATTCAATTGTCAAAAACAATGAAAGAAAAGGAAAAGTGTGAACAATTTTGGTGTATTACATGTAAGACCGAAGCAAATCGCAAATATGAATTCCTAACATTTTCATAGTATATGGCTATAGAAGCACCCAAACCCATTGGCAGGAGGCATAGGGTATTGTGAAATATTCAAGACATGGGGACATAATCCAACTACTTGTCATTATTGTAGAAAAACCAAAGTATGACTATGATTGTTTTCTGTAATTTTTTTAAATCTGTAGGACACAATGAGAAATATTGTTGTGCATTCAACTTAATGAAATATCACACTTCATATGCTTACAGAATCCAGGAAGAAAATTTAGTAAGGGAAGGAGGGGTTCCACAATATAATACTCAAAGAGGATTTAATTAGGGTGGATGAGGAGGATTCAATAGAGGTCAAGGACGAGGTGGATTTGGTAGAGAAGGAAGAGGATCAATCATTTATTATAATTGAAATCAACTGAGACATGTAGAGAGAGACTTCCCAAATCCTTGCATAACATACACATATTGCAAAGCATTGGACCATGCAACAAAATATTTTCCTCAAATGATAGAGAAATGGAAAGAAAGAGGGAACCAAAACTAGTATCATAACCATAACTAGAGACAAAAAATATAGATGATAACAACTGAGGAGTGTGAGGTTCAACCCAGAATAAAAATCGTTACACATGGAGGAAAAAGGACTAGAGAGGACGTGATGAAAAAAGGAAAGGGGATCAAGAAATGGATAAGGAAAGGAAATGAACCTATGCCAACATTTAATCAAATAAAGAGAAAGAGACATATCAACAAGCTAGGAAGTAAATACTAGGACCAGATTAGATAACATCAACGCCAAATGTGCCACTATTGTATAATATGCCATCGATATATGATCACACCATTTCAGAAAGGTCAATCGAAAGGGTAAAAACTTTGAAAGAATTCCTAAAGAGTTGTTTAGAGATGATGAAGGAAGAAACAACATTGAGCGCACTGCATGGGATGATCGATCAATGCACCCAAGACAAATAAGTACCTATGACATAGAGAGCAGTGAACCAAATATTTCTCAAGAAGAGGACTAACAAAGAATTTAAAATGAGTGCATAGATAGGAGAGTAAATCATGGATAATTTCATCTTGGACTAAGGATTAGATGTAAATATTCTTCGAAGAAGGACATGGGAAATGATGGGGAAACCAAAGTTAGTTTTGTCAAATTTTTAGTTGAGG
Source organism: Picea engelmannii (assembly GCA_009831015.1). Classification (NCBI taxonomy): domain Eukaryota; kingdom Viridiplantae; phylum Streptophyta; class Pinopsida; order Pinales; family Pinaceae; genus Picea; species Picea engelmannii. Next base: position 115,107 of record ML817839.1, on the reverse strand, counting down.
TTAAAGAACCAACATATGATAATACCGATTGGGAGACTTTTAGGAGTAATTGTTAACATAGATGGAGTGCACAACATAGATGACTTTGAGGTCATTAAGATCACAGATAATAGTCAACTGTATCCAAAAATACTCAGACTGGATTGGGCCTTTGAAAACTATTGGATAAGCAATTTTGGATGCAATATTAAGAGAAAACCCTAAGTAGAAGGAAAGTGCACAAAGGAAGGGAAGTAGTGCACAACTAAGACACATTCCATAGGAAAGTGTGCAGAAGGAACAAAGTGCATAGGAGGAAGACAATGCATAGACAGAAGAATAAAGAAAGAGAGAAAGAGACTAAAGTGTGAAAGAAGGATGACAACACGACATTCTAGAAATAGAAGACCAACAGAAAAGTTGCATGAAGAGCGAAAGGCAGAAGAAAGTAATAGGACAATCGGTTAAATGAGCTGGCCATGCATTGTAAATGGGCTATTTTTGGGATAAACTAGGGTTTTAGCCCTAGATTTTGGGGTATAAATATGTAACGAGTTGGCATATAGAAAGGGGGATGAGTGAGAGGTAGAGAAATATTATGGAAGAGTCGTGAAATTAATAGTTAGTTGGAAATATGAAAGATGAACAAAGAGGGAGTTTAGAGATGATTTTGTTTCTTGTGTTATTTAGTTTTCTATGTGTGCTTATGATTGATGTTATTATGCTTCATAGACTAGGATAGTTTATGGATGAATTGTGGTGTAATATTCATGAATGTAACTTTGAAGAATATTTTTAATAATCACAAACATACATAAGATATAAGAAGGAACAATGACTTGAGTATCCACTTCCCTTTCCCTTACTACTGCAGAATCTTGGTTCTTGCCGTCCCAGGAGATACCTAGAGTGAGAATTCATTTGCGTAAGAAGGTGATGCCGAAAGGGCCAGTGTCTTTTGCGTTTGTTGGTCATAGTTAAATCGAACCTTGGGTTTTACAACCCATGCACAGGCAATCAACCCAACAAATGGTTTTGTTGTTGGGACTAGGAAATTGTGATTAAGGGAATATTTTGGAAGACTAAGAAGGAGATAACAAATTGGTTAGAGAGACAATAAAGAGAATTTTCACAACAAGAGAAAATTAAACCTCACATGAGTGAAAAGAAATGGATGCAAAGGTATGTGTTCATGGATCTACATGAAATTTTATTTGGCGAATTTCCAAAAATTATGATCGAGTGGCTAGAGAGGTTGGTAGAAAAAACATGAAGGTTTAGTATAGCAGTGTTGAAGAATTAGACTCCTAAAATGATCAGAAAACTGAATTCAGTGAGTAAACCAACTACTCGAGTAGTTTATTTTTGGTTAGATATTGTACTAGGGGGTTATTTTATAGAATTTGCAATAGATTGCATTCAATCATACAGTGTTGTAGAAAGCGATTTTTTCAAAGGTTTGCATGGGAGGTTCTTGAAATCATTAAATACATGGATAAAAATGTTGTTATGTGAAAAACACATGAAGATAATGAATTTTGAAAGATAAAAGGGGTTTGTGCACATAAGCGGGATTCAAAGGATGACAGGAGGATCATCTGAGAGAATGAAGCAATGAATAAGGAAGGAAGGGACTAAGGATGCAAGAAGGAAATATACTAGAGGAAGAGTGTGATTTTGGAGAGTTGTGTGGAGGAAGGAGGTACAAGAGGAAAAATACTGGGGTTGGGAGAGAAGAGAAACACAATGAGACAAAGGAAATATAACCTTGCGCACTAGTCCGAATCGTGGAGATACCATATATAGGAGGAGAAGGAGAGGGGTTTTAGTCTAGTCTAGTAATAGAAGAGCCAGTAAATCCTACTCAAACATGATCCTGTGTTGAATCCACGACCCCATGTGCATCAACACAATCAAAGATAACATTTTAAGACTTGTAAAAATCCATCATAATTAGTCGAGGAGTACAAATTAATATCAATCAAAATAGTGGGAGTAGTGCACAGAGTCAAAGTCAAAATCATAGTCCACCAACATCACCAAGAGGAGGGACTACACAAGCCAATATGGCAGGAGTAGATAATCCTCTTGGAATTCCTGAATTCAAGGGAGTGGGGTCAGAGGATCCATAACAACACTTGTTCATGTGGAAAAAAATTTGGGCTGCTAGAAACATACAAGATGATACTGTGAAGATCACGCAGTTAGAAAAACAATCTAGAGGCCATGCACTAGTATGGTATATGAATTTACAGAGAATTACGCCTACAAGACATGATAGTACTTTGGAATAGGTAAATAAAGTGCTACTAAAGGATTTCAAAAATTCAAATTCAGAGTCGCAACACATCACAAAACTGAAAGAGATCAAGCATGTACAAACATAGTCTGTATGGGATTTCGATCAATGATTTAAGGATTGATGGGGAGATTGAGTTTTCAAATTCCAGATCAACAACATCAAGAGTGGTTCATTGCAGGAATTCTACCAAAAATTCGAAGGCCCCTGATTCAACATAAGGTTATGTCATAGCCTGAGGTGTTGGAGATTGTAATGAAACTAGATGCATCTTCGATAGGAGATATTGGGTGAATGGCACAAATTCATAACAAGTTTTGTGTACCAAATACAGGACAGAGGGCCATCACAAGGATGAATACCCAACATTCATGCAATATTTGGCAGATGGAGTGCCGAATCCACTACCAAGGGGAGGATACTGCGAGATATGTAAGAAATGGGGCCATCACCCCACGAGTGTCCATTGTTGCAAAAGTATCAAAGTACACCAAAGAAATCATTTTTCAATTTTTTCAAGTTGGTAGGACACGAAAAGAAGGAATGTCATGCATTTGAGATACTAAGGGAGAGCACATCAGATATGTACCATATCCAAGAGAGTTCCTCTGCATAAGGGGGGTTTCACAATATAACAATCAGAGAGGGTTCAATCCAGGGAACATAGGAAAATTTGGTAGAGAACAGGGTAGAGGGACTTTTGGTAGAGGAGGAAACAAACTGATTATCTATTATAATTGTAATCAACCTGGACACTTGGCCTATGATTTCCAAAATCCATGTATAACGTGCAGATATTACATAGCATTGGATCACTCGATAAAATATTGTCCCCAACTAGTTGCGAAGTGGAAGGCCAGAGGAAACCCAAACTAGAATTTGAATTAGAATGTGTAGATGATATCAACCAAAATATGAAATGAAGGACCAAAAGTAGAATTTTTTACGCGTGGAGGAGCTAGAACAGGAATTGATATGGAAAATAGAGGAAACCAAAAAATGTAGTTGGTAAGGAAGTCAGCAAGGTCTATACTAGCATTTTATCCACAACAGGAGAAAGAGACATATCAAAGCGCAAGGAAAAAAATACTTGGACAACATGGGGGAGTGTCAACATCATCACTGCCTCATATAGAAGATCGTATTGTGTGAAAGAATCCAACTGTGCAGGTAATTACACTAAATTTTTTATTACAGAGTGTTGTAGAACTAATGAAATATAGAACTACGATAAGTACATTGTATGACATGCTTGATCACTACACAAAAGGAAGATAAACCCTTGTCATGCAAAGAATTGTAAACCAGGTACTGCGTAGGAAGAGAACCAATGGAGATTTCAGGTTCAATTCGTATATTGGAGAGTATGATGTGGATAATGTTATTTTGGACTTAGGATCTGATGGGAGAACTAGAGCTAGTATGGTCCCTTTTTCAGTTAAGGCTCACGAATCAACATAATATAGTCCTAATTGGGTGATTGATAGGAGTACCTATGAACATAGATAGGGTGCATAACATGGAATACTTTGAAGTTACTGAGATTGTAGATGAGATTCAACCATATCCAACACTGATGGGATTGGAATGGGATTTCAATAACCAATAAATCATTAAATTGAAAAGGAGGGAGATGATATTCGAGGTTGTGGATCTAAAAGTTATTGGACCTTTGGACCCATCAGAAGGAAAGAGATACACAGAGCTAGCGAGAGGTAATGACATTGACAACTTATATAATCTGACTGTGTGTATGGAGCATTATGTCGACCCGAAAATGGATGGTTCCATGAGTTGGAGAAGTATCAATTCATGTGCATCAAAATCAGAATCTAGTCATGAGAATTGGTAGCAGAGGATGCATGAAGTGTCAACTAGACGATGTGCACGCATAAACCGATCCTTGCGCTGGATTGGAATGGAGCTATGTGACCCACCCATGTACGATGGACTAAATAATATAGGCATGTTTATAAAATAATTTGAGTTACCGATACCCATTTTTATTGGACTAATCGGTAAGTGTGAACACAAACAGATCTCCCTAGTTCCACCTAGAACTAGAACACAACAAAACAAAATATGAAACTTTCCCTAGGCTTTAACTATTGATTTTACTAGCTAATGAAAGATAGACAACATACATTTTAAATGTCATTTCCTCTCTCCATTTCCATCCTCGCTCTGTTCCAATGCTCATGCAATAATGAACCTGTAAAGAAACACAAGACAACAAAGTGAAAGCAATAGAGTATCCTCAACATAAATCTATGTATGTGATCAAGGAATCATACAATAAAACAAGAATGATTTTATGGGAAAGAAACATATTGTTGTATCATATTAAATAGAAAGTGGAGAGTACAACCAAAGCCTTGATGTCATAAGGTCCCCTTTCAATGGCCCTTTTCTCTAACACACACACCTTTTCTCCAAAGCCTTTGAATGAAGAAGATCCACCATGTAGCTTTGTATAACTAAAGCAAATCTCTCAAGAATAATATGAAGCAGAATTTCTCCATACAAATATTAGCCTATTCAACCTTAGACTTTTCCATGAGATATTCCTCCTTATATAAGGTGAAGGAGAGATGGATGAGGATATTAGGATGATCCCACTAAATCATAGAAGTGAGTAAGATCCAAATCATTCTGAGGCCACCTCATCTTCTAGAATATCCCCTTCTAGAACTTTTGTGAAGTTCAACTTTTCCTTAGCTTTTGGCATCGTCGCACCCCGGCTATAGTGCAGCTTGTGGAGACGTCATAGTCCATCTCTAGAGTAGTATGTGACGATCAGGCATTGTCTCACCCCATGCATGATGTAGGGTGCGACAACCTTTATTAATATGGTTTTTGAGGAAGGAAAGACAATCACTTTTCTCATGAAAAAAGACTCTTTTATCTTTTCTGGGAACATGAACACATGTTTGTCAATGGATCACTGGGGTGACCAAAATAAGGTGTAACATAATGCCCCCCAAAGTATGAAGCTGAAACTTGTGACATCTGAAATACTTTGTAGAATGTGTGTGTCGAACAAGGAGTGCATCGATCGGGAACCTACAAACAATCAAGCATCAACACAATAATATATTGTTGTATAAGGTAGGAATTCCCATACTCAGATTGCAAAATGTCAAGTGAGTCATGGAAACTAAAGATACACTATGTATTCAAGTCATTGTGAATTGACATAGACACCAGGAATACACTGTGGATCTATGCTCTAAAAATGACTAAAATTCGTACATAGCCATGAGACATACAAAGTGGATCTATGTGTCAATATAAATCATAAATACTCCATTGAAAACTGGATCAAAATGATGAGATCTAGGGTCTTCATTTCCATCATCTCTAAGTATGAATCTAACCATGTGATTGCAGGTGTTGAAGTCGAACATGGTAGAAATTACTTGATTACCAGTCAATGATGAGAACTGTTAACAAGTGAGATGGAAATCACCATTGATGTCAATGAATCCCAAGGTACCCTAGTACAATCCAACAAATGTGAATAAATGATTTGAATTAGAACACTTGATGGAATCTTCCAATCAAGATTCAATGATGTGAACCCACTGTTGAAAGCAAAGAAACCTTCCATTGAGGTATGCAGACTCTAAGGTACTAAATGATTTCTAAGTCTCGTTTCTGGATAATGAGTTGAAGTCGATAGGAAAAGACTCATCATAGGAGGGATTTGGTGTATCCCCCATCAATGACATGAAATAAGTAACAGATTTGAAGTAGATCAGAACATGAATTTATTTGGAGTTGACTCAGGGAAGGCCAACACGGTAGAATATTTATAAGTGCATATGGCTGACTTGATAGAGGGATTATTTCGGTTGAACATCTCTTGAACATATGAACGACACGACAATGGTCTTGGCAGCATTGACTCAAAGAAGACCCAACAAATGAACTTGTGGATGGTCAAATGAGAGACAAATGGATTTCCCATCCTGGACACAATGATTAAGGGTGTTTCATGTTCAAGAGCAACTATTACTACTAGTAACATGAATACAAAGACAAATTTCTTTCCCAATTCCCCCCCTCCACCATTTCTGGTGAGTACCTCTTTATTTTTAAACAAGATTAAGGAGGATAACATATGCTTGTTGATGTAATCTCATCCTTCGGACGAGTCCCTCAGAGTATATTTAATGAACCTTAATAAGGAATGGTTCGGTCCCATATGGGTCTTTCGATGTTTATTTAATTAGTCCAAGGAAAGAAAACTCACGGGTTTTTCAATTTTAGAGATTTTGAAAAACACTTAAAGATAATTCCAACAAGTCCTTTTTCATAAATTAATCTGATGAGACCGAAAAAGGGATAACCTACCACTCATCAGATGTTTTCTTCAAATAATTTTACGAGCGTGAAAAGAACAAGGTCGCTCGACAATCTTTTCATGTTTAGAGAGTCTGAAAAGAGCTTAAAGGGAAATCCAAGGGGTTTCCTTTTTCGTATAACCTTTACGAGTCTAAAAAAGTGATAAACGTATACTCAATTACATTCTCATTCATTCACGAGCATGAGAAAGAACAAAGACTAAGCTCAGGGTTTTTCCTGAAAAACCCTAAAAGGATCTGTACATGTGACAAATATAAAAAACAAACCCCCAAAAAACGGACCCTTGTTCCAACATTTCACCTCTAGAATATTTCAACCTGCAAAAAATCAATCACTTGCAAAGTTATTAGGACTTTAGGGTTTAGATGAAGCATAAAAATAATATAATATACAAATGAAAAGTAATTAAAATCAATAAAATAGTCAAAAAATCACATTTCACTATTTCATTTGTAACTCCACCCAAACATTGCTCCAAACCCTCTTTTTACCTCAATTTTCAACTGCGGACTATGGAGCACACGACTAATCATTTCATGAATCATCTCTGCAGAAAAGGTAATCTTCATCTCCTCCATATTTTCATGGATTAAAATTTGATTTTCATTGGTTAAAAATATGTTTTGGGGTTGATTTTTTAGGGTTTACCCGTGCATTGAGGTCCTCACAGGTGCCCTATATCGGGCCCTGTTATGATCTAGGATCGCCGCAGTTGACCCTATATCTAGCCTGTGACGACACCGCACTGTGCAAATGCACAGGCCTGCGACGATCACAACCCAAAATTTCAAAAGATGAATTCAACCAAGAAAAATCCTCCCAGAAAGAAAATTATGATGCTAATCTCTTTGTATTGTTCCTTGGAAGGTCTTCCATGGTCAAGATATTTGAATGGCATGAGAGAGATTATGAAGAAGATGATTACTTCTCCGGGAATGACCCGAGAAAAATTATGGCCCTCTGACAGTGTGGGTTGTTGAAATTATTCAAGATGTAGGGTATGAGGGCCCAGATGAGACTCCTTGAGTACTTAGTTCACATGTGGGATGTGGACCAACAAGTATTTCATGTTGGTGCTCACACACTCACTATAGATATTGAGGATATCTACTTCCTAAGAGGACTATATCGTCGTGGATCACGGGTGACTCTTACAGGTAGTAGGGGTGGCGGTGAGCCTCTGAACCACTACATCAGTCAACATTGCATGTTGGGTACCCATAAACATAGCGATAATGTTTCTATTAGGGATGTACGAGACTTGCCTCTACAGACCATCCTCTACACTATCATGTGCATGGCAGGGAACACAACTCCCCATATGGCTCTTTAGAGCTATTTTCAGTATGCACTGGAGTGTATGGAGCCCCGTGTCTTCAACTGGTGTGAAGGGGTTCTTAAAAGTATGAAAAAACAACTAACCAAGTGCAGAAGTGGCGGGTTGAAACAATTTGAATATGGGTCAATTTTGGTATCCTTCTTCCTAGAGAGGGTCCCAGTTTTACGCTTACAGGTAGAGTGGTGTCTACCTACCCCACATGATCCTAGGATGAAGAGGTGGGTAGAACTCATAGCACAACATGCAATCGGTCCCATCGTTAAGTATAATGATGTCTTATTTGAGTGGTTGAGGACTCAAATGCTCATGGTCGACGATTACGCATATGTCAGGATAGAATTCCATGGAGATCTGGACCTAGTTCTTCTTGAAGGTTCCCAATGGGGGAACATAGATAAGAAGGAAATTTTGTTTATATCATGTTTTTGTTATTTTTAAAGATATACATGTTTTTTATGTTGTTTATCCGATGACTAATCAAATGCTATTTAAAAATGTAGATGTGGGACCCTATTATCCTCCAGGTTCATCCCCTATCTAGAGATGAGGGGAGAGAGGTGCCATAGCAGGAGTAGTTGCTTTCGACTTCGATACCATAGAAAAAAATCTAGAGGGACTCACAATGAATATCCTAGATGCCTCTATAGATGATATTATGAGGCATTACCAACGCCACATAGTGGGCATGTCTACTTCCATCGGTCGACTAATTCGTAGAGTAGCACGTGTAGTCGCATGTTATAGTGAGCAACAACCTTGATGCTCTATTATGTATATGAAGCCACGTGCTTCACATTTTTGACATTTTGGTCTTCAGACAAAAAACACTTTTTGTAAACTTTTGTCGTTATATATATAAGGCTTCTACCGGCTTACTCATTTTATGTACATAGTGTGATTGGATTTTATAAATGTCTCAAATGTCTGTCTAACACATAATTATCCAATGCATCTGTTAAGGTATTTAGACATCTAGGAATGTGTTGATATTCAATGTAATCAAAATGACGTTCCAAGAGATGAATTTGTAAATATACCCTTAATAAAGTAGGGCTTCAGATAGAATAAATGTTACTCAACTGTAGTACTAGTAATTGTGAATCAAGTCGTACAATGAGATGATGGATTTTGAGTGAAATAATGTTAGTCAATAATTCGATAACCGCATTGTATTCTGTGATATTGTTAGTTTCACGACCAAGGAAAACACCATGTAGACTGATCAATTCATCCATAGGTTCATAGATTGCCCAAGCAACAGATGCTAAGTTTTGAGTACTGCGACTATCTGCATTAGTGAAGCCAATGCAGGGTAGCGAGGACACCGAAATATGGAGACCAAGCACAATGAAAGGTAAGCAGTCGAAATGTGGAAACCAAAAAAGAAAAATCACACAAAAGTATGATACATTAAAATACATATTACTCCTGCAAAAATGACTTAAGCATAGTACTTCTTCAAGTAAAGCCCATTTCTGGGTTCACTCAAAGGAATTCCATCATAATCCACTAACTCATAGTCCCCCTTCTCCAACACTCGTTTCACAATATAAGGACCCCGCCACATAGGCTCGAATTTACTGGCCCCTAGAAAATCATGATCTTGCTCGTAAATAAGAACTAGATCACCTTCAGAAAAGACATGTGGCTTGACATTTTTGTCATATTGATATTTGACATGATTTTTCTAATTTTCAATAACTAAGGCGACATCACGATGGGTTTTGTCTAGTTTCGTCAGATATAAAAGATGCTCCTCTTTAGCTGAGGTGTTAGGGAGAATTTTGACGACTAGCTTCAAAGTTTGTATCTCACATTTAATCAACAAAATTGCTACAATACCATATACTAACTGGAAAGGTGTGAATCCCGTGGAAGATTTAATGGATGTTCGATGGGCCCACAATGATGAGAAAAACATTGTGTGCCAGTTTGACTTATGAATTCCTACCATCCATCGAATCATAGTAGTAAGGACTGTGTTGATTGATTCAACTTGGCCATTGGCCTGTGGATAGTAAGGGGTTGAGTTTTCATGGTGAAGACCCAACTTCTCAGTAAGTTCAGACATCATAAAATTATGAAAATGGGTACCATGATTAGTAACGATAGATTGCGGAATACCAAACCAATTAATGATATGATTGAATATGAATAGTGCTACAATTATCTCGGTGTTATCAAATGTAGGCATCGACTCAGCCCATTTAGTGAAATAATCCACAGCTACAATAATGTATCCATGCCCCCCGACCGAGTGAGGGTTATATGTCACGAAGTCGATGGCCCATTTGGCGAAGGGACCAAGGGAAACTACAGGATGTAAGGGAGCAGGATGAGATCTTATCTTGTTATTATGATTTTGGCAAGCATGGCATTTCTGTATGACAATAATGCAGTACTTAAACAACGAAGGCTAGAAATAGCCCACTCGTAAGATATTTTGGACAGTGGAATACCAAGACATATGACCACCACATGCTCCAAAGTGGAAATAATTCAAATCTTTCTCAGCTTCATCGTAAGTGAGACATCATCGAAAGATAGAATCAATACAACGACGGTAAATGGTATCACCAAGAATGATGTATTGGTGGGCTTGATATCATATATGACGACGATATGTACTAGAAATATTAGGCCGGAAAGTTTGGGTCTGGATATAGATGATGATACTTCTGTACCATATCTCATCAGAACTGATCATAAAGAGGGATTTGTTCGGTAAGGAATCCTCTGACACATTTTATGTCTCAGTAGAGGGAAGGTCACAAATCAAATTAGCAAAAAATAAATATTTCCTTGACTTGGCATGCTCAAATTCCAAATCAAACTCCTGGATAATAACGATCCATTTGATGTATTTCCCCCCCATCAATTGTTGGGTAAGGATGTGTTGCATAGGGTTGCAATTAGAAATAACAATGGTTATGTGTAATAGGATATAGTGACGGAAACATTGGACAACTTGAATAACTTCCAAGGCCATTTTTTCCACATCCAAATATTTGGTTTTGGTAGTTGTGAGACTCCAAATCAAATAGTATACAACATGCTCATTGTGTGAATCATCTTCTTGGACTAAAACCATAGCGATGGTAGAGTCCGAAGAAACTAAGTACATGAAGTAGTCTCGACTGTAATCCAAAGGAAACATGAGGGTTGTATGGGTTAGGATGAGTTTCAAAGCTTCAAATGATTTGTTCACAATATCATCCCACAAAAATTCATAACCTTTATTCAAGATCTGAGTAAACCCTTTTGTTAATTCAACGTAGTTCGGGATGAATTGATGTAAAAAGTTTTCCTTCCCTTGCAAACTTTGGATTTGGCGCAAAGTGGAAGGAGGAGGTAGATTAAGAATCACCTCAACCTTCAAGGGGTGTACCCTAATCCCATGTATCAACACGATAAAACCAAGAAGACAGTCAGATTCCATACAAAAGACACATTTATGAGGATTCAAATGTATGTGATAAAAATGACAGTGTAGGAAAATGGCCTATAAATGTGTCGGGTGATTTGAGCGATGCATAGACTGCGTTGATAGATCATCTAGATAGGGTTGTACAGTGTGCTTTATATCGTGAAAAGCGTAAGACATAGCACACTGAAAAGTCTCTCCAGCGTTCTTCAGACCAAAAGGTAGTTTCCGGTAAGAGAAGGTTCCCCAAGGGAAAATAAAAGCAGTCTTGTGTTGATCCGCGGGTAGGATATTGATTTGATTATAGCCAGAGAAACCATCCATCAAAGAAAATATTTCACTTCCAGCACAATCGTCAACAATATGGTCAACGAAAGGGGTAGGATAATTTTCTTTAAGAAAATCTTGATTGATATCCCTATAATCAACGCAAACATGGATCATACCTTGTTTCTTTATCACGGGAACAAGATTGGACACCCAATCCATCAAGGCCGCATGATAAATAAAACCGGCTTTAAGAATCTTCTCAACTTAAAGATTAATCGCAGCGGCCTTGTGTGGGTGCACTGGGCGAAGTCTTTTTCGAATGGGTTTAGCTTCCAGGTATGTCTTAATCTCGTGCACAATGATATCAGGATCAATACTGGGAATTTCCTCATAACTCCAGGCGAAAACGTAAAACAATTCTTGGAAAAGGGATTTATAAGTACGAACCTCATCAACAGAACATGAGGCACCGATGTGAACATTTTCCATGACTCTAAGCTGATAGAAATGTCAAGAGGGATAGTATGGGAAATATTACTGAAGTTCCCTTCATATAAAATGTCATGTGTAGACTCAGGAAAAAAAATAATAACAACAACGATCGATAAAGTCAAAATTCATTAGTAACTCTCTATGGTCTCCAACTATAGGAAGAGAATAGAACAATGATGCCCATCGTCCCATGGAGTTTCTTCCATAGACATAACCGACATGATCATATTGTCATTCAGAAATATCACATGAAATGGATCGGGAGACGTATCACAAAGAGAAGGCGGAGAAGAAGTTGCTGATTGAATAGATTTATAAGCGAGTTCTAACAGACTTAAAGGAATACATTCTCCATAACGAAGGCAATTTCTAGGGTCAGGTACTATACATGGGTCAAAAGACTCAGGGGTTTCTCTAACAAAATTCGATATCATATTGATCGAGGTGACAAAAGGAGATGTAATATTGGGTGGAGAAATGGGGAAAGTACCCATTAACGTCGAGTCTTTGAGAAGACCCACACCAATATTCTCATACCTGTGAGGTGTTTTTGAAATAATGAGGCATTTCTAGTACCCAAATCAGAGTTAAATAAGGCTAGTTGATCGACATTAATGACCTTTCCTTGGTGGGGGAAACGTATTACACGAAAAATAGTAGAAAAAACTACGCGCATGGAGTCAATCTAGCTACGACCAAGTAGAAGGTTGTAATCAAGAGGTGCATCAAACACCTCAACCTCGAAATTAACCGCTTTAACTTCTAACATAATAGACAAAGAAGGAATAACACCATAAGGTTTGAATCCTGTAACATTAAAATCTTTAAGTGTATTGTGTGACTCAGTCAGGATAGGAGAGCTAATGGATTTCCAACAAGTAATAGAAATAATGTAAGTCGAGGCTCCTTCATCAATAAAAGTTCGACAAATATTATTGTTTTCCACGAAAACTTGGATTTGAAATGATAGCTGAGGAGAGATCCTTGGGATATGATCTTCCAAGTGAAAGATTATAAAATTAGAATCGGTAGGATCAATTCCACCAATGGCCTTTAACAATGCCTTCCATCGAGCGAGACAAATTTGAAGTACTTCGAGAGCCAACATCGCAGAAGGTGCCTGCACAAGGTATTCTACAATACTGTAGTTTTGGGAAGCATGTGTGTGAGGGTTAAAGGATGAATTTCAAACAATGCCCTTGGGAGGAGGGAGAAGAAATGTATTTAGACCCGATCATTCGAGATGAAAAGGATCGTTTGGAGGTGAAGTCGGTGGAGGAGTTGGAACCAACGGAGGTGGTGTATCATCCACTTTTTCCTTTGAAGGAGAATAATATTTGGATCACGTTGCGATGGCCACATAATTATTTTTAGAGTCACCAGTACACATAAGCACGTAAGATGTGGTAGAGGAAGAGGGTTGATCATGAATGACCAATTGGACCTGTTTTTGAGAAGGGAAAGGTTGAGAAAAGACGACGGGGGTAGATGATTGACCGGTCCCTTGAAGGAACTTAGTAACCTCAACTCACCGTGGAAAATATTTCATGTAGTGATCATCACCACATATAAGGCAAGGATAATGAGGTTTTCTCTTGTCCTTATCATCAGCAGGCGAGTTTTTAGTTTTTTTAGATTGTGGATTATTATTTTTATCTTCCTTATTCCTACCCTTCCCTTTCCTTTTATTTTGATTTTTACTGGTAGGCATAGATTGAACTAAATTAACATCAACGGTTTTACTAGGGGAAGGAATGGGAGTAGGAGTATTTTTTACAGTAGAAGTAGTAGGTTTGGGATTGGTGTGACTGGCATGTTTAGCCTAAGTTTTAGCGTGAAAAGTGCCAATCACGCCATCAACAACGTGGGAAGCTATTGGAGGTGTTGGAGTAGGGTTCATTGATGAACGAGGAGCATCAGGAATTAAGTCATACATAGCTGTCATTTGCAAATAAACGATATCTAAGTACTGATCACAACTGATCACAACTAATCACCTACTCTTCAGTTACAACACCACCCATGGAAACATCACGGGTTATAGGACCAATAAGTGATTTAGTATACCACTCAGACAACAATTGATCAGGAAGGGGAACTTTTATTAAGCGTCTTCTCCTCCTCCATTCATGAATATGATCATAAATGTGAGTGGAAGAGGATTGTTTGAAGGAACTCAAAATTTCAGTTCATGTCTCGTAACGTATTGGCAATTGGTAGTGTGTTAAGAAGGAAATGGCTAGAGTTTTAAAGTCATTAAAGAAACCTCACGGTAACTCAATGTATCATTTAGCTGCCGAAACCATAAGAGTTTTTTGGAAAAGACATAGTCTTATAGAGTCATCCATCAATGAGTTATATGAACACCAAATATGGAATGTCATGACGTGATTATTTCGGTCTTCCCCAGGTCGACCATCAAATTCAGGAATATCAGATGGTAACTTGTCCGGTATGACGGGCCAATAAGAAGAATGAAAAATAGGATCATTCAAAATTCGAGATAAATCTGGTAAACCCAAAGTAGAAATAAAATTCAATTGTTGATTCACTTGAGGAAACTGGTAGTTTTGAGGAGGTAATCCTGTAGGTATACTGGTAGGAACATAAGCAGTTTGAAAATAATTAGATAGTCCTAATAGATTTGGTTGTGGAGGGTTTGGACCCACATAGCCAACAAAAGTTGGTTGATTAAAGAAGCCTCCTTGAAAAGGAGCACTAGACTACAAATTTGGGCCCCAAGTAGGATTCATAGAACTTGGATATGGTTGCCCAAGATTAGTGTGTAAAAAAGCATTAACTTGAGGATGTGCCCCCCCAGATGATTGTTGATTCCCTTGGAAAGGAAGATTCTAAGGTTGCGATTGTAACACATGTATACTTTGTCCATAAACTGGGTTATGGCCTCCAACTTGAGGTTTCCCCCCAAATTTAGGTTGACCTCCAGCTTGAGGTTGGCCTCCAACAGGAATATGAAAACTAGAAGTGAAAAAATGACTGGTGCCTCCAACTGGATTGGAGCCACTAGGGCCAAGACGATGACATCCTCTAGGTGAAGATGGAGGAGGAATGTACGACCCTTCGGAGAGAACATGGGAAGGTGTAGGAATAAAACCAGCAGCAACATTGTACCCAGGTGGGACGAAAATATTTGATCCTAAGGTCGGATTCGAGCGAGATTAGAAATGGAAATATTCAAAGAATTATACCCAAGGGGAAGTGGCAGATTTGATCTAGGAGGAAGCGGTGTTCCAATTGGATCTTGGGAGATCACCGTATGTCTAGTATGAACAGTTGTAGCTTGTGGGACCATGGTAGACTAGGACATCTAGAGAGGAAGAATTGAGTGAGAACCAATGAACAATTGGTCTGAAACTATGGCGACATTACTAGTTGCACCAGTAAAATGATCTAAAGGTACCGTATAGGTAACAAACATCTCAGGAATTTACGATGCCATAGGTTGATTAGAACTCGTTCCTAGTGTGCCAAAAATATCGTGCACTAAAGGGACAGAGCTAGGATTAAAAATTCCAGAGGTGTGATCCGAGGTTCTAAATGATTCACTTTAGAAAAGTGGATCATATACTCCAGATCCTACATTAAGTCCAACAGGTACTTTAGTATTCTCACCAACAACAATTTCTCTAGATGAGTTCATATGAAGAAAATGTGCATCTTTTCTAATACTCAATAATGGATTTGGGGGAAGTCTAAATGCCTCTTAAGAATCCGACACAATTTAGAATCCCTCTAAAGAGTGTGAACTTCCAACCTGTAAGGCTACTTCGTTATTGACTACTACCTTAGGAGATCCCTATGGTGAGTTAGGAAGCAAAGAGAGGTAACCTTCCAGATCTTCCAGAGGTAGCCCTTGCATCCTACATGAACGATGAAGGTCGATGTTGACCATACCAAATAAAGAATGAAACAAATCTATGGCCAACTAGAGAAACAAACATCACTCACTAATAAAATATAGAAATAAAACCAAGAAAAAAAACCTTCTTATTTCAAAGTCACTAGTTGGTGATGAAATCCAACATCGCAAAATCAAGACAAGAAGGGGTTGAGATAAGTGGGTGGAAAATTTACGTTGATGACCTGGTTAACAGACTTACACCTTGGTGCAAGCTCCCACACATAATCGTGGGTATACCCTCCAAGGAGCCCAAGTGAGTTTGGCCAACGTCGATTCCAGGTACCATGAAGACTTTCCCCTCCACAATCACCTCGTGTAAATACCCTAAAGAGATAGGCCATTAAGGTTACCAATTACTACCGTGGTACTTGGGAAAAAAATCGACAGTATGATCCACGTGCAAAGGTATGGTATCTAGCCCGAAATCAACTTGAGTGGATCCCACACATAATCATGGGTATACCCTCAAGTGACCCCCAATAATACGCTCAATCTCTACACCAAGACCAACAAAGCAGGATGAGTAACTCTGCGAGTCTCAATGCGACCTCAGGTTTGACCCTTGTGTGAGAAGGGCTTCCTAGGAAAAAATGTAGGAAGTGGACTTGAACTCTCCCTATCAAAAGATACTATTGTGTGTTTTAATGATTTGGATAGTGTTCCTTACAACCTATTCCAAAGCGCTATCCTAGCTAATGTTGGTGTAGAGAATTTCTAGAAAATAAAAGTTGCTAATAAATTTTAATATTACACTATATTTTAAGAGGTTTTTGTTTACTCAAAAGGGAGATGGAGATGAAAATGATGTTTTATATGACCTTGAACCAATAAAATGCAATAAGAGATGATTATGCAATCATTTAATTCAAAGAACTCTAATTACAGTAGGGAGAAGGTATCTTTCTGAAATGCACAAGCTACGTAACACAAATTCTCAATTTCGACTGACAAAAATTCCAAAAAATCATAAGCTATGAAATTTTCCAATTTTCTCTTACAAAATATGAATGCAACGAATTTCTTGTAAAGATTACTTAAACGAAGAAAAAATTCTATTCTTTATTTCCGAAATCAAATCAGGGATGTAAAGAAGGAAAGAAATCGTAATCCAAGAAAAGAAACACACTCTTCAACACTATTCCCAAACCAAACTTGAAATGTGTACAGAACAAAAGATAAGAAAGCTCTTTGTCAAATGCAAAACAAAATGTTTCGCAATCTTCTAGTAATCCAAAAGAAATAATCCAAAAATTGAAAACAAATTAGAGACTTTTGTCAAGCAAGCACTCAGGATTGAGATCTAGAGATTATAACCTTGAGACAAAAATCAAAAGCTAACACTTGCAAACTTTCAAAAGAAGATAATCAAATCCCAAAAATCACTCAAATGCAAGCATAAAACTTATAAAACAATCAATTACTGGCATCATAAGTCCATCCCAGGCAATTGAAGCAAATCTGGGTGAAAAAAAAGAAATTGACTAGCTTCAAAAAATCCTACAGGAATCATTGCACGTCACCAATGGAGCACAGTGCGGCGATCTAAATTCGTCGCAAGCTGGCTACAGGGTACAATGCGATGTTTTCATAGACTGAATATGGGGTACAATGAAACTTTGTCGCCCTAGTTGGCACCAACAGGGTGTGACGTCAGAGGGTCATCACAGGCTGGCTATATAGCACAGTGCGACGATCTTTGTAACTAAGGAAAAAAATGAAAAAAAGCCAAAAACGCTAACTGGACTTTCAAAACTAGGGAGTTTAAATGGATCTCCCAAAGACTCAAAGAATGAATTTAACTCAAGAAGGCAAGCTAAAATCAAAGAAGAGACAAAAAACCAAAAATCAAGTTGTTGCCCAGTGGAGTCGCCAATTTTGTTATTGGACTAATTGGTAAGTGCGGACACAAACAAATCTCCCTAGTTTGACCTGGAACTAAAACAAAACAAAACAGAATATGAAAATTTCCATAGGCTTTAACTATTGAGTTTACTAGCTAATGAAAGATAGACAACATATCTTTTAAATGTCGTTTCCTCTCGCCATTTCCATCCTCACTTTATTCCAATGCTCATGCAATAATGAACTCGTAAAGGAACACAAGCCAACAAAGTGAAAGCAATAGAGTATCCTCAACATAAACCTATGCATGTGATCAAGGAATCATACAATAAAACAAGAATGATTTTATGGGAAAGAAACATATTGTTGTATCCTATTAAATAGAAAGTGGAGAGTACAAAAAAACCCTTGATGTCATAAGGTCCCATTTCAATGGCCATTTTCTCTAACATGCACACCTTTGCTCCAAAGTCTTTGAATGAAGAAAATCCACCATGTAGCTTGTAGAACTAAAGCAAAGCTCTCAAGAATAATCTTAAACATAATTTCTTCATACAAATCTTAGCCTATTCAACCTTAGCCTTTTTCATGAGAGATCCCTCCTTATATAAGGTGAAGGAGATATGGATGAGGATATTAAGATGATCCCACTAAATCATAGAAGCGAGTAAAATCCAAACCGTTCAGAGGCCACATTATCTTCTAGAATATCCCCTTCTGGAACTTTCATGAAGTTTGACTTTTCCTTAGCTTTTGGCATCATCGCACCCCAACTATAGTGCAGCCTGCAAAGATGTCACAGTCCATATCTAGATTAGGATGTGGTGATAAAGCATCGTCTCACCCCATGCATGATGCAGGGTGCGACAACCTTTCTTAATATGGTTTTTGAGGAAGGAAAGCTAATTACTTTTCTCATGAAAAAAAACTCTTTTATCTTTTCTAGGAACATGAACACATATTTCTCAATGGATCACTGGGGTGACCAAAATAATGTGTAACAACCACAAAACAGAGGTTGTTGGCACTAGATGTTGTCTTAAAGGTGACTTTAACTAGATGGTGGGAGGCCCACAAAGAGGGAATGCAAGAATGGTCATAGTGCAGTAGAATAATGAAGATACATTTTAGCTCCGAGGAATAAGAAATTGTCCAGAAGTACACAGGAGAGAGTGGCCCAGTGGGTAACATGGAAAAATGTAGGGCTTTATGGCGCTTTGTAATAGTAATATAGTGGATTCACAGATTTATACACACCATGGACACAATCTCAAAGAATTGGTATTTATAATTGGAGCGCGTAGGGTGACAAAAATATGAGAGGAATTTACTCAGATATTCAAAATCTCATTTACATTTGAACATGAATATCCATCTATAGATGCAACACTAAAATTAATTCAAACAAATATCTTCTCAGAGGTAGAGATGATGGAGGTAGTTTCAGTATGCAGTGCACATAAATCCAAGATGAATGTCCATAAGCTCTTGGAATGCTATAATGTAACGAAGGAAGAGAACAAGGAAGAGGATCCCAGGGATGTAAAAATATGAGAGACAGAAGGAGCACATGCAGTAGAAGGGCTAGAGCTTGCATCTACCGCATACACACAACCTATAAAGGAGAATAAGGTAAATATTAGGACATTAGAGAATCCTAAGTTTGTGAAGATAGGATATTATTGGAACAATGAGACTATTGAAAATGTTATAGACTTATTATGGGAATATCGAGACTTATTCCCCACAACATTCTCATAGATGAAGGAGATAACAAAATACTTAGGAGAGATGAAGATTCCACAGAAACCTAGAGCTAATCCTATTCGACAAAGACCTTACAGGTTAAATCTGAGGTATAAAGAGGATGTCAAGGATGAAATAGATAGGATGTTGGATGCATGTATAATTGAACCGATAGAAGAATTAGAGTGGATTATCCCAATGGTGGTGCGGTGCAAGAAGACAGGAGGAATTTACATCTGCGTGGACCTAAGGAAATTTAATGACACATGCTTACATGATCCATTCCCAACACCATTCATGGATGAAGTACTAGAAAATGTAGGAGATCAGGAAACTTATTCTTTTACAGACAATGTTGGATGTATGGGTTGACCCAAGTTCTACCTTATTTCTCCAACAAAACCTTTATCACCATCATCCCTTCTGGTAAACCAAAAGGCTATATTGTGCACATAGTGCACATCCCAGTCCCACCCGAGATGGCTTATGGGTGACTACAAGATGCATATGTCTCAGTCATGAAAGGGATTGGGGATGTTCTTTTACTTCTTCTTTTACTTTAACATATATTCTACCACAACATTCATCAGATATACCATTTTAACCATTCAATAACATCTATTCTGCATACTCATTCTAGTGCACATTGTAAAAAAAATATAACATATGCATTCATATATACATTCATTCATTATAAATCACATAAAAGAAACATAGCACACATAGAGACACCATTTTACTATGGTTCACCCCCTGGGCTACATCCACAAAGTTCTTCTTCTTATTTCTTATTCTTCATCAAAATAGCACTACACACATTACATCATAGGGTTTAAGAATGGTGAGGTTGAACAATGTTTCACCCAACTCCACAGCTTGCAACCTGACCCTCAATTACATCTCAACTTTGACTCCATCCGATATCTACAACTCTCAACAAAATATAGACTTTGACTTAAAACTCAAAAGGATTCTCAAAGTACTCCGCTCATGCCAAGGTTCAATGATAAGATATTATATCTGTAGTATGATATATGATGTCCCTTTTTCTTGGTAATTTTTCCAGGAGGATATACACACTTGAATAGTTTACCATGTGCACCTTGAAGGAATTGAAGATAGGTGAAAAAAACTTGAAATTGGTGAATTTATGCTTTGATGGGTTTTATAATCTCACACAGTTTTAGTAATTCTTTGTGAGATATGTCTCATGCATTTTTCATTTTATTTGATTAAGTCTTTGTGAGATGCTCATGAATTTTATTATGATTTATGAGCTTTTGATAAACTCATGCATTTTTTTTCACTTTTGTAAAATGATAAATACTTGTGAGTGGAAAATTTGACTCACGTACTTTTCATTAATTTGTAATTATGGGAATTGGTTTTTATGTGAGAAACCACCTCACACCAGCTTTCCATTTTTCTCAATTGTATATTGAGAGAGTCAAGGGCATGGTTGAAGAGTCTTTGGATGGTTTTGAGACTTTTTCCATTTTATTCCTTTGAGTTGTTTTGAGATCCTACATTTATGGATCTTTTTTTTCCTCTTTTGTCTTGAGATCCTATTTTTTTGGATCTTGGATTTATTCTCCTTTGTTTGAATGTGGATGAGAAAAAACTGTATAATTCCTTATGTGAGCCTTGTTGAAGGGAAAGAGAGAACTAGAGAAATCCATAGTGATTAATAATTGAGATCTTTGAGAGAGATTTCTTTGTAAGGAATTATCCTTCTTGATGTATGGAGAGTCATTAGTGTGACTAGCCTTTGTGATCCCTCATTGAAGGAGAAGGAATCTCTTACGTAAACATTGATGGGAAGGTCCCAACATATTTTGAAGAAGGAATGAAAGAGATCCTTATTCCAATTGAAGAAGGTCTAGATATGTATCCCAAGACGGGTGAACTCTGTTACCAATCTTTGTTTGTCATGTCTCTTCATATGCTTATCGATTTTGAGTTCACAAGTTTTATGTATTATTTTTTTAAAAGCATCGTTATTAGTGAAATCATATGCCATTTAATCCTTATGAAAATAATTTGTCAGAAACAAATTCTCCATTGAAAACTTGTGTAGAGTAAATGCTCACCCATTTTTAGATCATTAGGTGGCTCCATATTACTTAAATCTGAGTGGGTTTGCTTATGAAATCTCACTGTCGGCTTGATAAATCACATGTTCGTTCTTCGATTCTCACTGCTTAGCTTTGCATTCGCTCGAATTCACAATATGGATTGTCGAACCCTAATTTTTCTTCTAAAGTGTTGTCATAAATGCTTTAAATCTTGTCGGGCATGCTTCAAGGACTGTCATAAATGTTCATTTCATATCTTCTTTTTCTGGTGAACTGTTTTTCTTTTTCCCGACTGTTTCATTTTTCCAGTGGGCTGTATTTTTCTACTGTGATCTATTTATGGCACACTGGTATTTAATTTTGTCATATATATCCTGCACGCAGTATATTCACTTGTTGTCACCCTGACTTTCTATCTATTGTGCATTGTCATTCTCAATTATCTGTCTATAATGTATTCCTCTAACTACTTTTTGGATTTTTCTTCATTTTTTCTACTTTTCTTTTCCCTTTTCTTATCTTTCTTCCTACTATATATAATATTTACAAGCCTACTTATTGTGTTGCAACTACTGAGGGTTAGTGGGTCGACTGTCCCTATATAGTTTCAGCCGACTACCATTCACCAATCCTTGAACTTCCTTTCCTGCTAAGTCCTGTAGCTTCAAAACAGCTCCATTTGTGACAAATTTTATCTGGTATGGCACTAGCTAATGCATTATAAGTTTCCTTGGGTGTTGCAAATATTTACTATCATAGAGGAGAACCATATCTCCTATTTTGAATTTATTTTTCTTAATATGTCTGTCATGCCATGCTTTATCTTTTTCTTTCTATATCTACTGATGGAAACTAGCTATGATTCTGTCTTCTTCCAATTCCATAAGTTGAGCTAATATTTATTGCACTATGCCTCTATCTGTCATTTCTATAATAGTTTCAATGCACAGACTTGGTATAAAATAATATAAAGGAACTACTACTTCATTTACATACACCAACCTAAAGGGTGTCTTCCCTGTTAACTTCTTGCATGTAGTTCTTTAAGCCCATAGTATTGTTGGCACTTTCAAATCCCAGTCATCTCTGTTCACATTACAAATCTTTGTCAATGGATTCTCCAATATGTTTTCGAATGATTCAACTGTTCAATTAGCTTGAGGGTGATATGGAGTGCTCTTCTGATGATGTATCTCGAATTCTTCCAACATTGCCTCAATTGTAATGTTGATAAAGTGAGTCCCTTGATCAATCATCAATATTCTTGGAAATCCAAACCTTATCACTACCTGTTCAAATAAAAAGTGTGTTGCAATCCTTTAGTGGTGTTGCCTCAGCCCATCTGGTTAAGTATTCCATCGCTGTAATAATAAATCTTTCTCCTGATCTTCTTGTTGGTGGATTAATTAGACCTACAAAATATATTTACCACTTATCAAACACTTGTAAAGTTACTTGAGGTCTCAATGGAATCACTCCTGGATGGCTTCCCAACTCTTTGACAAACATCACACTTTTGACAATATTCCTTTAAATCCTTGTGAACTATTGACCACCATAATTCTGTGTGCAATACCTTCTGCACAATAGCTTTCCCTGTGTAATGTCCTCCAACAATCCCTTCATGCACCTCTCCTAAAATGATAGGCCTTTCATGCTCCATCATACTCCTTCTCAAGATGTTATCTGCTCCAATTTTGTATAAATGACCTGCAATCAATTGATAGTCTGCAATTCTTACCACTAAATTTTTCTGCACAGTAGTAAATTCTCTTAGTGCAGATCCTATACTCAAAAACTCAATAATGTCAGCAAAATACTCATCAACTATCTGTACTGAAAACAATTTTGCATATGGAAAGTTGTATTACAAGTTGTTGGGTTCTTCTCCATTAATTATCTTGAATAAGTGATCTAGTCCTACATTCAATATTCCAGGTTTCACCACAAATTCAAACTAATACTCTTGGAATAAAAGTAGCCATATTCATATCCTTCCCCCCAACAATGGCTTATTGACTAAATATATGAGAGAATAATGATCTGTAAAAATATTGAAATGTTTCCCTAACAAGTAATGCTTGTATTTATGCAAAGCATAGACCATAACTAATCCTTCCATTTCTGTAGTGTTGTAGTTATGTTCTGAATTTGATAACTTCTTTCTTGCAAATGCAATAGGGTGATATATATCACCTTCTCCTAGTGGGGTCAATACTTCTCCTAATGCTATTACATATGCATCCACATCCACATGCACATGAAATTCTTTTCCCAATATAGAAACACTAAAATCGGTGCAATAAGAATCTTCTCCTTCAAAATATCCAAACTCTACTGGCATTCATCATTCCACTGATACTTGGTGTCCTTCTTCAACAAATTATCCATTGGCACAATAATCTGTACATATCCTCTTATAAATTTCCTATAATACCCCGTATGATCAAGTGTACTCTTCAACTGGCACACAGACTTTGGTGGTGGTAAGTTAACTATGACAACAATCTTAGCAG
This sequence comes from Picea engelmannii, assembly GCA_009831015.1. Classification (NCBI taxonomy): domain Eukaryota; kingdom Viridiplantae; phylum Streptophyta; class Pinopsida; order Pinales; family Pinaceae; genus Picea; species Picea engelmannii. The sequence goes on along the minus strand of ML817839.1, from coordinate 90,835 downwards.
GATCAACCAACATACCCTGTTTACACACCACATGCCCTAACAAAATACCAAAAGGTGCACTGAAAATGCATTTCTTAATATTCAATGATATCTGACACTGTCTACATCTGTCCTACATTAGCCTTAATACTTCAACATGATTCTTTAATAAAATAAACATTGTCTAGTCATCCATGTAGACTTCTAAGAACTTATGAATAAAGTCCTTAAAGGCTGCTACTACTACTTTTGAAAAAATTGCTGGCGCATTCTTCAACCCAAATGGCATAACTGCATACTAAAATGAACTCCATTTTGTAGAACATGTTGTCTTATGTCTATCTTCTGGTGCTATCCTAATATGATGATATCCTGAAAACCCATCTGTAAAATAATAAGCCTCTTGTTCCCCTACATTCTCCAAACATTTGTCTATAAATGGAGTAGGAAAATGATGATGTAGAAAAACATAATTCAATTTTCTTAAATCTATGCAAATCTAGACCCCTCCTTGCTTCTTTTCCTGCACCACCATAGGACTGATCCATTCTAATTATTCCACAGGTTGTATGGCACCAGCTTCTAACATCTTTTCGATTTCTATCTTCACTTTCTATTTGTATATTGGATTCAATATTTAAGGTCTCTATCTTATAGGTATGTCTTATGTCTTCAAGGCGATATTCATCTCTCTTATCTCTTTTGTTAATCCCTTCATCTCTGAGAATTTTTTTGGGAACAAGTCATTGTACTTGCAAAATAATTTTGTGATTCTTTCTATTGTCTGATTATCCCAATAATGTCCAATGCTTGCAATATTTGGGTTGTCTATAGTTCCAATGTTTACCTTTTTTATCTTTAGGGGTGCAACATAATCTTATGAATCTATATTTGTTCCTTCTATTTCCCTTTCTTCTTCAACTTCTGATATCTAGATATTGTGTGGATTATCCTTTGTTGGATCTTCTTCTTCTTCAACATGATAATAGTGTAGCAATTGTTTAACTGTTTGTCTAGTCTGCTTCTGATATGTTGGAATTATTTAAAATTTTGGTTCTTCAAATATATTGTCCCTTACCACTTTCAGTGTTGTATATATATATAGACTTTCATGATCAAATGAAAATGTAACTATGAAATTATGTTGTATCTCTTCCCAATTTGCAGTTTCTTTGCGCTGTTCATGTTATGTGTACCAGTTCTTTGTAATGCCTTCTAATGTGTGAATAAAATGGCGTGGACATTATTCTGGTGATACTAATATCCATTGAAATATGCACCTATCTATATGTTCTTGAGGTTATCCAAATCCCTCATATTTCTCCTCATATCTATGCTCCTTCTCTGCGCCGAATCTAATGCGCAGTAACCTCTTGCAATGAAACCAATTTTTGATATTCTCCTTGTGTGTACCCCATCAATGGGCATGTGTAAAATTCAAAGCAATATCTAATACTAGTAATCTCTGACTTTATACTACTTCTAATTCAAACTTCATTAAAAATTCTTCCAAGTTATTCAGACAATGAAAAGTAGGAGGCTCTCTTACCTCTGAACCAATCCATCTCAGCATGTGCGTCATTATGACACATATTCTAGTAGATCATTAATGTAGTCACTGAGTCAAGTTCTCCAGTCCCGTGTCAGAATCTGAAGCACAAGAACTAATGCTCCTTCAACTCATCATTCCATCTACAGTTGGGTTGATATAATCTTCTTCCCACGGGGTTATTTTTTATAACTGATTTACATCTTCTATAAGAATATTGTTTGTCGTATGTTCCACATACCTTCCTCCTTTTGATGGATCCAATGGTGCAATAAATATGTATTCTCCAGATTCAAATATCATCTTCCTTGTCTTCAAATTGATAATATCTTGGTTATCAAAGTCCCAATCCAGGCCCAACAAAGCTGGATATTGAAAAGTATTATCTACTATGTCAATGCTTCAAAGTCTGCCATGGCGCAGACACAATCTAGATCTAGTGGAATCCCTTTAAATATTCCAATTGGCACCACTCTGTGTTGATTTTATAACTTCAATTGAATAGGTTATTACCCGAATTGAGGTTATCCCATAGATTCCCATGTCTTATTTGGCATAACATTAACTCCAGATCTTAAGTCTAGTGTGATATCCCACACATTGAAATTGCCAATGTTTGCATTCAACCTGAATTCCCTTCTTGTTCTTCTCATATTACAAAACCGATTCACTCTTTTTAACCCTTCTTCCCTAGAGTTACACTTTTCTAACAAACTTTGCAGTACTTGTAAATAATTTTTGTCATTCAACAATTTTACACATGAACCCAAAATGTTTCTTAATTTTCTTAATTGATATGAAGGATTCGTTTTGCTGGTCTGATCAAATAATGGATGCATGCCATACACTGGTATCTCATATTCTGGTTTTGTCCCTAAATTAGACACAATATTTTATTTCAAGATCTCTTGTCTAGCTTCTTTGAACATCTATTTCACTTTGTGTGCATCAAAATTCTGTTCAGGTGTGATATTCTTCCTAACCCAATGGTACTGATTATAGTCCTTCTTTGCTGCATCTTCTCCTGTCTTGGCTCCACCTCTAGTAACTATGTTGATCTTCTTTCCATCCTCTTCTCCGTTTTCCATAGAAATCCATTGTACGTTCTGATTTTTCGGGTTCCTCTTGTCCTGTATCTTCACCAAAAGTGTCAGACAATCTTCTATTTCATGGTCTATTGCGCAAGGATACATACATGTTGCAGGTGGCTATGGGAAGTCTCTTTCATAGTATGCTAGTTTCTGACAGTTATTAAAAACTAATGGTCCTCAAACTCCTCCAAATCCTCTTCCTCCACGACCTCCTCCTCTGAAGCCTACTCTGTTTCCTTGGTTATCTCCATGCAGTGTATTATACTAAGGTCCCTAATTGTACTACGGTTGAGAATTATTATACTGTGGTGGCGTTGAACACTGTTGCGGTGGTGCTCCAAACTATTGCACATTCTTATACTAAGGTTGTGCTTGAAACTGCTGCACGATATTATAATATGGTTGTTGCGCATTGTTATACTATGGCTGCTACACATGTTGTCCTATTATGTGTTCAACTTGCACCCTTTATGTATCTACAATCCTTTCTTTCATCATCTCCAAGGTTCTACAATCCTTGTATTCATGTCCAATTGACTTACAAAAATTACAAAATGTACTCTTTGGTACTATATGATACTTCTGCATCAGAGGGAAATGATAAGGATCATTCCCATGTGTCTTACAAATCTCACACCATGGTCCTTATGAAGATAAAGGGTTTGGCATACCCACTCCAATATACTATGAAAATAATGGATACTCATTATTATGATGGCCTTATGTCCTTCACATTGTACACTAGACGTATCCCCTTTTCTCCTTACCTTTATTTTGATTCAACTAAAATTTTAAGTTCTTCAGGTCTTTCCTCAACTCTTCCAGAGCTGGATCTGTCTACTTATACTGATTTTCGTCTAAATGTAAGGATTCTTGCAGAGCCTCAACTTGGCTCTGAAATTTCTGATGTCTCAAAGGATACTTCAAGTGTGGAAACAAAGAATTAACAAACAAATGTCTATGTTGAATATCAATAATATGGTACTTTAACTTACCTTTTATCCTCTTGAACTTTTAGTCCACCTCCCAGACTGATTCTCCTCGTTTCTTCTTAATCTTTATCATTTCACTCATGAACTAGTCCTGTGAGCTTGGTTTATGAAATTCATTTATTAATTTCTTCTTTACCTATGATACAATTGTAGGCGCTCCCGTTGGATTATTTTTTGTGAGACCCATGTACAGGTCTAATGCGTGGTCTCTAAATGTGATTTCCAACAGTGAAACCTTTGCATCTTCATCTGTAATCTTCTTTGTTGCCCATATATTCTCATAGATAAACAAATTCTTTTCTGGGTCATCCACTAGTACATTTATGTCAAATTCCGATGGCGTGTTCGATGCAATCACCATTTTATATTGTCGGGAGAATGACAAAAAATGGACCCCCTCAAATGTTGTTTCACATGACGTCGTTTTTCTGATGCCATGGATATCGTCTCTATTGCGACGTTTCATGCAAACACTTGTCATCTTGGATTTGACTGTCCAAACCCCATATAGTTGTCGCTACAACAACATCATAGAAATCATAATTATGACGTCCCATTTCGTTGGTCTCCACTACATGTTTGCATTGGGAGCGACGTATTCAGGTGTCATAAGACCGACGTAGGAAATGGTGGAAATAGCGACGGTAAAAGGTATTAGCTCCGATATGGTTTTTATGGGAGTGATACTCCAGGACGTTGTACGACTGACATAAGTAGTGGTGGAAATAATGATGGTAAAACTCCAATATGTCATAAGATCGACATCAGCAGAGGTGGAAAGACCGACTTCAACAGAGGTGGAAATAATGACAGTAAGACTCCAAGACGTCATACGATCAACATAAGAAGTGGTGGCAATAGCAATGGTAAGAGGTATCAGCTCTGACATGGTTTCTATGGGAGAGACACTCCAAGACGTAGAAATAACGACTGTATTTTAGGTATTTAAAAAAAATGTCAATTCCATGAAGTAAGCACATCATGGTTCATCAATCTGGCATCTTATAAGAATTGGAGAATAGAAGGGATTGAGTCTAGAACTGGTCAGAGATGAATGAAAGCTCGTGCAAGAAGGTACATGATACCGTTGTAAGGGTATCCAAAGGTTTCTACCATTGAGAGGGTAACAGGTAGCATGGTGAACCTTAAGGTCTTTGATCACACCACAAACTTGGATAAATTTGGAATCAATCTCACAAACATTCTTGTAAGGTATTGTGATCTTCAAGCCTGATTGATTCATGACCTTTAAAGATGTCACATTGGAAGAAGCCCCAGAATCAAGAATACAATTATGAAGTAATAGATTATTTACTACCAAAGTGATGAAAACAGGTGCATGTTCCTCCTTACTTTGGTCATAATGCATGGTTTGTAATAGTATAGGAGGATCCTTAGAATAATCTTGGATTCTTAATAACTTCTTCACATTATCCCTTAAAGAAGGAATCTTCATTATATCAGTGAGAGGGACATGTACATTAACCTTTTCTAAGATACTATCCATATCAATATTCAAATCTATATCATCAGTCTTAGGCAAGGTTGGTTGAGGAGGAGGACTAGTTTCCAATGGTAAATGGGGTCTTGTCTAATGAGGTTTGGGATCACTAGGATAGTCTCAGGTGTGTTATCACACAAACTCACAATTGTTGAGATAAATTATGAAATCTCTAGTGCAATCATGCGTAACTTAGAGGGAAGGCCCTTGTCAACTCACCAACCCTCTTTCACTTCAAGCCATCTTTCCTCAGATTGAAGGGGGTTTCCCTCAATTAAGATTTTGAGGAATTAGGGAAAGGAATCTCAATGTGGAGAGTGAAGTCTAAGAAAAATGTTTTTGGTTAACTTTAGAGTACCGAAGAAAGTACTTGGAGGTCTCAAGATCAATGTCTTTTCATTGGGCATATGGAGTTAATGTAGCGCTTCAATGGAGACCGAGGGAAAAATAATACTTGAAATTCTATCATAAGATTATCACCTCATAAGCCTAGTTCAACCTCCTAGGAGAGAAAACCCTATAGTTTATCCCCTCATAAACACTAGGTGTCATCCTATCCCTTCAAAAGTTACTAGCACAAGATCAAGACAACTATGTTTTAAACCCTAGGGGGATATCCACTTCTAACCCCTAGAACTAAACCCTAGCCAAGAAAATACTTAAGGGGATATCCAATCCTAACCATTAAGGAAAACCTTGAATGCTTCAATGAGTTAAGATGGATAACGCAAGGGAAGGGGATGGTAACTCTCAATCCTTCCTTAGGGTTTCAATATTTTTCAAGGAGACAAAGTTAAAATGAAACTATTACTCTAATAGATCATTCACCAAGATATCCCAAGAAACATCACATCAAACATAATGAAAACTCTTAAGAAAAGGAACATAGCATGAATAAAACCCATTTTCACGAAACATCCACCAAAAACAAAGAGAAAACATCCACTGGATCAATCTCCAAAAAATGCGCCTAAGTATAACACAGGATGCTTACATAATTTCAAAAATTTCAGACCTCCCAAGGGAAAAATCCCATGATGTTTTCTCATCAAATGAGAGGAAATTCCTCTCTATTTATAGGGGGAAAGGTTCAATTTGCTCTTACATTAAAATATTGATTTTTCTAAGCTTAATCCCCTATTCTAGCCTATGGAGGGGCAAGAGGCGTTGTTCAACAATTAAATACTCTAAAATAATACAAATCAAGTGTATGTATACCAAATGTAAAAAATATAAGGGACATGATCCATAAAGATGACCAATGTTCTCAAATGAGGGGAAAAGAGGGGCTTTGGTGCAACATCTAGCCTCTAAAGGCCCTTTAATGCTCTCTTTTCTGCTCAAAATCAACTATACAATATTCAATTGTTCTTCAAGTGGGCTAGGGTTTCCTTCACCAAGCATGTAATAAAGACCCAACATCTTCCTTCACATGTGGTCATGTGGGCTTCAAAATGAGATAACATCGTATCACAACCAAGAGCCCACAAAACTATCCAAGGAATTACCTTCTTTACCAGTTAAGCAAAGAAAGAACCATTATCCATTTACACATGGGCATAAGAGATTCAACACAAGCACATAACCTTCCTCAAGGGGTTGGCCCTAAATTTCTCTTCCAATTCAAAATTAGAGCTTCAATTTGAACCAAACTTAGATAATCATTAAAGGTCAACCCACCATTCAAATTTTATGTTTCTTTCCCCTTCTTTAGGTCATCCCTCTAAGCATCTAAAGGATCATTGTCACATGCATATATATATATGAAAATCCTAATCATTTCCATTTGAAAATATCTTCAAAACAAAGCTCTGATTTATGGGATAGAATACCTCATTTCCATTTTTAATACAATTACCCTCGACAAAGCTAGCACCAAGGGAAATTGCCCTCGACATTCTGCTAGACATATTCTTGAAGTGTTGGGAATGAAAATTAAGGCATATTGAATCTTCTTTGTAAGTTTTATTTTCAAAGATAAATAAAATAACCTTTCATAACTACTCTTTAAACCCTCAACATGTTTTCCTGGTTTCTATGGTCAAAGCACTCTTTATACCCAACAAGAGTTCCATCCTCCAAGAGCATAA
>ML817839.1:28412-40323 GCA_009831015.1 Picea engelmannii | reverse complement strand
ATCTTAGTATCCAACTTAGCTTCCATTGAATCCCTCATCTCTTGTAGTTCATCTTTGGTTACTGTCTTCTTTTGTAAATAATTTATGTCCCTACGCATTTCTTCACCTTCCTCAAGAGTCCAATTAGGATTTTCTGGAGGCTTATTTGGTGTAGAAGGTCCCTTTTTGGGTGGCATGTTGGCCAAATATCACTTTTGAGTCTTGATTTTGAGGTGGTTCTGCTAGACAATATTTATTTTGTTATATCTCCCAAGTTTCGGCCCTTCTGGGTATGAAACTTTCTTTTAGGTAGTTCTCTGATATTTCTTCTCTACAATGCCGCAATTCTGGTCAAAATTGGATGTGCCAAGTGGATTTTACAGTAACTTCCTCACAACTTGCCGATTTTTGGCCTTTCGAAGAGATCTCACTTGTATAGAATTCCCCGCACAAAATAATTGATATCAAATTCTGAAAATCGCACCCAAAATACTACGGACTGTCCACGATCCAATGCAACCAGTCCCACTTGATTTGGATACTCCAGCAAGAAGTTATGCTTGTTTTACCTGGAACACCTTCTTGAGACTAGTCAATAGGACTAGTTAGATACCCTATCTTACACAAGGTGTCTCTACAAATTTAAGATGACCCAGAATCTGAAATTTTTACCATAGATACCTTACTAATTTCTGTAAATGTCCTCTATAGTTCAGGGTCTGAAACGTTACATAAATTTGTTTATAGTGAAAATGCCACAATGACTCATTTCAGGATGATTCCAGAACCCTATATTGTACAGGCTGTATCACCTAAAGTATAAGGCCTCAGGAGCTGAATTTTGAACCCAACGTACCTTGATCCATTTGCTAAATACCCTCCAAGCGGTTCCTTCTGAAATGTTGTAGAAAACAAGTTATAACAAAAATTCTACGGTGTCTTAGATGTAGCAGCGAAACCCCAAGACCTTGAGCTCTGATACCATATGTTAAGAACCAAACATCAATATAGCATGGAAAAACCTCAAGAAAAGTACTCAACACCTTGAAACTGATATAATTTGAGATAATAAGCCTCTTCGAGGGGGCAACCTCCTTTTACCCCACTTAAATGTTCAAGTACAAGATGATTCAAAATGAAAATGTCTCCTTGGTATATATAGGAGATTAAGAGGTATAATTACAAATAATGGCCTAAAGCCGACACAATTAAAATAACATTACTAATCTAAATTACAACTAATGGCCTAAATCCGACATAAATAAAATAACATTACTAATCTATTATGCCCCAATTAAGGGGTAATGAGCCAATATTAGGGCTTAACAAAGAAGGAAAAAAAATTCTTCCACTTTCTTTCCCAAGAAGGAGCTCTAATACCAATTGTTATCCACCTTAGTTATAAAATTTAAATTACATATAATATATCCAAGCTTAAGATTGTAAAGTCCCATTTACTTGATTATATAAAAATACCCTTCAGACATGGCAACACTATACAATGATCCTTCTGGAAGAAATCCATTATTGTTCACTTGCCTCTTAAGGTAAGGTGACCTCTCATTGAGCTAAGCTTGAACACAAAATACTTCAATACATATCCATATACTTCAATACATATCCATAAGGACTATGTCTCTCTTTATAGCTAACTAGAGAACCCTAATCATAACCACCTCCTAATTACCTAATGGAATTTCTTTAATGAGGCCACATTACATGTATTCCATTCTAATTGACTAATGGATATTATTTAATAATAACATCCATATTAATGGACCCATTCCACTTTACATTGAATGACCACCATAACTATATCATTACTACTCTAGTGATCCCTTTGGCCCCCTAAGTACACCCTTAGGGAGGATCCCAACATCTAGCCATCAATCATTGTGGCACTTTCTTCTCCTTAATAAAACAATGAAAACATTTAAGGAATATCCTACAAGGCTCTAATCTCACCCACGCTAACCCATTTATCTCATGACATAGCCAATATGCTCACTATTGATAACTCTAGGCCCTCATCTAGACATCAGCTGTCATAAGATTCTCTTATATTTCATATCACAAGGGAGATATCCATTTTATCTATTCCATAGTCCACTGGATATCTTCTTCCCTTCCAATGTAGGAAAACAAAGTCCAACAATATTGGTTTCACACTTTGAATGACCTTAAGGAAAACACTCAGTTCAAAATATCCATGACCAACACTAACAAGGTTGCATGTTTTAATGGTGTTTACTTCACCTCTTGTAGACATTCCAACTGTGGTTTTTCCCTCAAAACCATCCAATTTCATATAATTTCTTACAAGAAAATCCCCCACTCCCCACAGTTTTTTCCTAGCCATAATTCCATGGGGATGTTTCCTTGGTTTCATGCATAAAAATCATGTTTCCACACAATTTCTGCCATGAACAATGAGAAGAAGATAATTTGGATAGGAAAATGGATAATGCACGTGGGAAATAAATGTTCTTAGGTAGAATGGAGAGTCTAAGAATAATTCATGAACGAGGGTGAATAATGGTTTCCCCCCAAGTTTATTCTGCATAAGACAAGTGTGCCCTTCCCAAGAAGCATGAGGAAACATCCAAAAGAACACCCAATTAAAAGATGAGTGGGAAATATTTTTAAGGAATCATGGGAAAGGAAGTTTTTAATTCAAAGGAAAAGTGTCAAACCATATCACCCATGCACCCCCTTTCCTCTTTCGCTCTTATGGTATCATCGTCCCCTTGTTACTTCTCAAGAAACCTTTTATGTGGATAATATATTACCATTGCCATATCATAAGGAGAACATGGAAATCATAAAAATCACACCATAATCCTTTCCCACAATGGAAATCCATCTAAAATTAAATAGTCAGACCACTAGGAACATTTACAACTCATTGGCCTTATTTATACACAACCCAAATAATACAACGTCGCAACTGCTACGACTATTTTACAAATGTGGCAAGCGAGACGACTATGTTACAAACGTGAAAAGAGAGACGCATATGTTACAAACATGGAAATAGATATGAAAACATGACAATAGATACAACAACATGGCAAGAGAGATGTCAACGTGGAAATAACGATGTTATCGGGCAATATGGAAAAAAAAATCAAAATTTCCTCTATTTTTCGATAGTATGGCCAATTTTGTCCATAATGTCACAAATAGAACATCAAAAATTTTACATCATGTACTAGTGATCTGACCCATCCCCTCAGAACTGTGGTAAACTAATAGTTGGATCTTATCCTATCATTTTGAAGTTTGTTTTACTACCACCTCTGCGCGGTGTAGATACCTGACTACTAGTTGTTGAAATCACACTACCGCTTGAGTTTCCACTTGAACCACGTCCTGTAAAAACTATTCTACCACTAATCACTTGATGGTTAATTGTATTTTCTTATTTATATGTCTTAGTATAACATGGGGTTGTGGGTTTACAATAATTTGGATTTGGAATGGAGATCCTTCTTCTGCGTCAGAGAGCCTTCTAGTGCGTGTTGTAAAAAAAATCTAACAGATGCATTCATGTATCCATTCATTCATTATAAAGAACATAAAATCAACATAGCACACATAGAGACACCATTTTACCATGGTTCACTCCCTAGGACATGTCCACAAATATCTTCTGCTTATTTCTTATTCTTCATTAAAATAACATTGTGCACATTACATCATAGGGTTTAAGAATGTTGACGCTGACAAACATCACACCAAGCGCTACAACTTGCGACCTGACCCTCAATTACATTTCAACTCTGACTCCATCCAAGCTCTACAACTCTCAACAAAATACAGACTTCGAATCAAAACTCAAAAATATTCTCATAGTACTCCTCTCATGCCAAAGTTCAATGATAAGATATGATATCTGATGTCCCTAGTTGTCACATACATCCTCTATTTATACTACAAAAATGGGTAAAAACCCTTACATTATGATTCAAAAACCCTAATCCTAAGTGGAATCAACTTGTCCATTTTCCAACTTCCTTCTGTGCAGTTGGTCTTCGATCCAACTATTCCTTGCGCTAATATTCCTTATTTCCTGGCATGCTACTTCCTTTTTGTTGTGTTGGTTTTGTCACTTGGGTGAGAAAAACAACAACACTTGCATGTCTAGATGAGCCTGCTAGACAAGACAAAATTTTGTGAGTGGGTTAAACAATCCAAACACATGTATAAACAAATAAACAAACTAAAACAACTAAGAAATAAAAGTTATAAATAATGAGAAACTCAGAACCATGAAAATCAAACAATGACCAACATAACGATACCAATGGATCAATAGATTAGTAGGAAAAACAACATAGAGAAAATAGGGACTTATGAGTCCCCTCTTCCTCCTTGGGAGGGCTCTTGAGTTCCCTAATTGAGATCTCTTCATACAATGGAAAAAATGGAAAATGGTGAAGAACAACCATTCCTATTCCCTCAAGAGGTGAGTGGAATGGCCTATTGCAATGGTGCTTGAAGGCTCCAAATAGAAAAGAGGATTATCAAGGGAGAATTCTTGCAACATAACAATACTATGAAGATATTAGTTTCTTAGTGCACCCCTGTCTCTTATTTATATCATTCATACATGGAATAATGTAATTGGTTCATAGTGTGAACAAGGGGCCTTTTAGGGCACCCTCTAGTCCTTGACCAACCTCCCATTTGGATTTCTCTCAGATATGAGGTTCAAATCGTGTTGGGGGTTGGTCCATAAGTGGTTGAGGGGCCGACAATATCCATAAATGCATCATTCATAGAAGTTCATGCCTTTTCTTGTACACAGTCACACACTTGGCACATTGTGCGTGCTGAGGGTTGTGTTGGCCCGTGCACACTACGCATTGTGTGCGCACTTCCTTTGGTGAATCTGGGCATTTCAATTTTTGACCCAATTGTATAGTTGTTTTACTTTTGAATGAATTTCAGTGTTGTAGGTGGAATAATTGTTGCTGGCATTGATGTGTTTCCTTAACCATTTGTGTGCAATGTCGCAGACGATTTTTTAGTGATAACAGATTCACCCTGATGTGTGAGGTTAGGAGCATATGTATAGCCAAAATACATCAATGTTTCTTTTGCTAAGAATATCGTTGTAATGAAGAGTGAAGAGAGGAACTGCATGATCTATCTGCCCGAGGGAGAGGGAAAAATGTGGGACCCAAACCTTTCTCTAGGGAGAATAAAGAAACTTTGTGTACAAATGAGGCAGGCATGCTCCATGCTCGTGTCATGTAACCAAAATGTGAGACTGTAATTGAAGATGTATGTTGATGTAGATAACTGCAGTGACCTCAGGGGCGATTGATAATGGAAAATGACAGTTTTGAATGGTGAACGAACTATGAAGTGAGTCAAGGATGACTCTAAGAATTGTTGAGGACTTGTAGGCATCGATGGCCTAATAGTCGCATAGTAAGACCCACCGTAACATGAGATTTTTTTTGAAGTCGAATGTTATGGGGGTCAATAGAATATAAGAGAAATGATGATTCACTCTATGCCATTCAATACTCCTCATTGTAAAGGTAATGAGAGTTAAGATATTGCCTTCCTTCTGGAAACTATGTTTATATCAACAGGAAGGGAGATGTGAATCCCAGAAGAAAAGGGATTCATGAAATCCACTGAGTAATAGGTGATATCAGGTATTGATGGGTAACATGAATGAAGTCAATATTCAATGAGACTCAAGACTTCCCTTGGTTAGGGAATTTTGAAGGATGACTGGAAGCAACCGTGAAACTGAATCTAGCATCAAGGGGACAACTAGATATGGGGTTAAACTGTGCCAGAGGCTAATGAAGTGGACTAACTCAAAGATCATAGGTATTTGGACTTGGGATAATCAGGGTTCGTGAATGATGTTAGTATGAAAAGAGAGTGGATGCCCCAAACAAGGGAAACATGGGTTTCTTTTCCAGGAAAAAAGAAGGCCATCAAGGGTGACGACGAAAAAGCTAAGTAAATGCTAGAAACAAAAGGCTTTTTACAATTACCAAATAAATTAAGAATAATTGGGGTTGAGTGTGCATATACATAAACGGGTGCCCCAATGAAAGATGGATTGTCCTGTTAGTGCACAAGTGTGTGAAAAAAAACTGGTGGAGGGTGGGGGGCCCATGGGTGAGTTTTTGTATTAGGTAAATGGATGGAGGACAATCTGCAGATGGAAAAAATGATGGTGGATGAGATGGAGGGATAATGATACTGCGAAGATGCAGTGAATAGAACTTAGATGATATGACCTGGGATTCCATTGGGAAAGCTAGCAACATGATGAGAATAATTACGGGGTTCAATCTCGAAAGTGCAAAAGACTATCAAAACTCCCATCCCTAGGGGGTGAAATCAGCATGAGTGTCAAGTTTCCAAGAGGAACTATGAATGGGACAAATCATGTGGGGGAGAGTGCTACTGTGTGATAGTACCCAAATGCAACAGAGATAAAGGTACTACAGAGCTGGATGTAAGGACCCTAAAGGTAAATTTCAGAGGGTATGAATAGGAGATGCAATTGATTTATAGAGGGAATGATTACATGCTAGTGTTGAACTTATACCTGAAGGTGTTGTAATCTTGCAGAACAAGTACATGTACACATGAAAACCAAAATACCCAACGTGAACACTATCTGATGATAAATAACATATAACAACTATTTGATAAAATTGAACATGAGCATGCGTACCTAAATGTGATGTGATAAAAAATCCCCTCCAGGGCCAAGTGCAGATGATGATCCCGAGAATGTGAATGTGTAGATGGTGGGACCAGGATCCCGTAGCTGAGAATGGATCAAAAAATGGAAGCTCTGGGCTCCTATAATAGAATGTGGGAGTTGGGAAAAAGGGCCTATATATGGGTGGTGGGCCCACAATGACACCTCATTTGCACTGACACTATTGGTGATATGGTGAGAGTGTTGTGAGGTGATTTGGAAGAATATGGGAGCTTGGGGATACTAATCAGGAGGGTGAAATACCTCTTGTGAGAGGAAAAGTGGTTGATGATGGAGCACATTCAAAGGGAAATCCGGGGTAGTCAGTTCCTCCAAGATATCTTTGTTGAAGTGGAAAATGCGAGAATACAGGGGATCCTGGAAGGTGACAGGGGGAATTGTCAAGGGGGGGTCCTTACATCCAACTCTGTAGTACCTTTATCTCTGCTGCATTTGGGTACTATCACACAGTAGCACTCTCCCCCACATGATTTGTCCCATTCATAGTTCCTCTTGGAAACTTGACACTCATGCTGATTTCTGCAATTTTGTAATCGTATTTTCTATCATCGAAAAACCCTTGACGAACCGTCAATAGTATCCTGCTAAACCCATGAAGCTAAGCACTTTGGGGACATTCGTCGGCATAGGCCATTCCATAATAGCCTTGAACTTTTCTAGATCCACAACAATACCTTCACCGGAGATGACATGTCCTAAGTAGTGAATCTTCGATTGATAAAACGAGCATTTAGACAATTTCCCATACAATTTGTTCTCTCATAGACACTGGAGTACCATGCGAAAGTGCTCGACATGCTCCTATATCGTCCAAGAGTAAATCAAAATATAGTCAATGAATACTTGGAAGAAATTTTCCAAGTATTTGTGGAACACCTCATTCATCAAACTCATAAATACTCCAGGGGAGTTTTTGAGTAAAAAAGGTAAAATAATAAACTCGTAATGTCCAAACCTCATCTTAAAGGTGGTCTTAGGGACGTCATCCTTGTTGATCCATAACTGGTGATATCCTGATCTCAAGTCGATCTTTGAAAACACCGTCATTCCTTTCATCTGATCAACAGATCATCAATCTTTGGCAACGTGTATTGATTCTTGATCGTTGCCTTGTTCAATTGACGGTAGTCAATGCAGAGTCTCCACTATCCATCCTTCTTTTGTATGAAAATAACAGGTGCACCCCACGGTGACACACTTGGACGTAAAAGTCCTAGGTACAACAACTCCTTCAGTTTCATTTTCAACTCCTGCAAATTCAGGGTCGACATCTGATAATGCGTTCTTGCTATCGGTTCAGTCCCCGATTTTAGGTCTATGGTAAATTCCGATTCCCTCTCAGGAGGCAACCCTGGAAACTCCTCTAGGAAGACATATGCAAATTATCGTACTACCGGAAGGTTTTCTAGTCCTTCCACCACACCCTTTTCATTTAACACAAGGATCACATAAATCTTGCATCCCTTGAACATGCTCTTTTGTAGCTGCAAGGAAGAGATGAAACTCAGGGAAAATCCCTGGTTTCAACCTACAATCACGCGCATCTGTCCCTCATCATCGACCAAGCTCAACCATTTTGTCTTACAGTTGAGTATATCCTCATGTGATTCCAACCAGTCCATACCGATCACAACGTCATAAGACCCTAGGGTTGTGATGTACAGGTTGGCCATAGTGACAAACTCTCCCAGGTTAAGGCTATAGCCCATGACCTTCCCACCAACCTTCTGTTTGGCTCCCAAATCCATTTCTACAAAGTTAAACTCGTCATGTTTGACTACCTTTAACTTAATTCTTTTTAGCACCGATCGAGAATAAAACTCTCTGTAACACCTAGATCTATCAAAATACTAAGGGTCTGGTCAGTGATGGTACCTGACATCTTGAGAACAGTCGACTGGTGCTCTTCTTGGCAGTTATTGTTGGCATGTTTTATAGGCAGTGTATGCTTGTCATTGATGGAAAGTACAACAACGATGATGGCTTGAGTACATGAAGGATGTGCTAGACGGTCACCAGAAGTCTTTTGGGAAGACGTTGTAGAGAAATCTCGACAAGATCAGAGTATGCAGTGATGGATCTCATTGAAGATTTCCCAATGAACGTTAGATCTGAGCCCAAGGTCCAACCGGTGTTGGATCTAGGAGAACTTACAATCTCTTTAACGAGAAAGGTGAAATGTGAAACCCCAAAAAATCACCTCAACAAAGACTCCATTTCAAAGTTTCGGTTACCAGGAGATGGAGAAGTCAAGAGTTGAGACTCTCCAACATAGGAGTCTCAAAGTTGCGAAATGCGAAATCTCGAAACCCGAAAAAAGGCATATCACTTGGAGTGTTGGATACTGGGATTTCAGTTATCGGGAGATGGAGATGTCAAAGACTCACATCATTAGGAGTCCTGAAGTGTCGAAATGCGAAAACCCAAAACAGGCGCATATCTTGGAGTGTTGGATACCAAGATTTCGGTTATCGGGAGATGGAGATGTCAAAGATTCACATCATCAAGAGTCCCGAAGTGCCAAAATGTGAAAACATGAAATAGGCACATCACTTGGAGTGTTGGATACCGGGATTTTAGTTACCGAGAGATGGATATGTCAAAGACTCACATCATCAAGAGTCCGGAAGTGCCGAAATGAGAAAACCAGAAACAGGCGCTTCGCTTGGAGTACTGGATACCGGGAGATGGAAATGACAAAGACTCTCATCATCAGGAGTCTCAAAGTCGCGAAACTTGAAGTCGAGAAATGATAAAGACTCCATACCGGAGTTTCGGATACCAGGAGTAGGAGGAGTCATGAGTAAAGACTCTTCATCAGAGGAGTCCCGAAATCGCAAAACCTAAAGTCGTGAAATGTCACAGACAAGCTCCGGTTCGGAGTTTTGGGCACTACGACATGGAGAGTCAAGAAAATTTACCACAGGAATACCGAAATGTCGATTCACCAAAATTAGAAACACTAGAGTACAAGACTGTTGATATGACTCCATTTTAGAGTTTCATATGCTGGGAGTTGAAGTGTCGAAACACTTCACCACAAGAGTACTGAAATTCCGAAGTGTCGAAACGCAAAATTGCAAAATGCAATTTTTGAATAAGGCTATGGTCACAACCATTGGTCACATCGGCGAGAGATAAAGGAAAGAGCTAGAGAAACCAAGCTCCATTTCAGGGATCGCGACATGGAGTTTCGAGACATTTGATCACACAAATCCCAAAATGCCGAAGAGTGGAATGCCATAATGAATGCAAGACTAATGAAAGTCATCCAACAATGAAAATGAAATTGAATCAAATTGGAGGGTTACTGTTGCACGTCACAGTGTAACTGCCAGAAACCACTAATGGTTTCTGCTAGAGGACTCGAAGACAGTTCAGGGTGATTGACAGAGGAGGTGAAGAATCTCAAGGGATCTGCAAGTAGTACACTGACTGTTTGTGGAGGCGATTGACAACTTAATGAGCATTGGAGCCTATAACTACAACAGAGTAGTTGAGCTCGACTGTAACAGAAGATGAAGAATCTTAACTATTGGTGATGCGAAGTAATTTGATGATGACACCCAGGGATGATGGCCACATGGGATTAACAAACAGAGAATTTGAAGAGTTGCCATGATGAACAGGAAGAGCACTCGACATGCAGAGTATGTAGAACCATTGGACACATAGCATGCACAAGAGGCACAGAGAGCATAAGAACGCAGAACAAAGAAGAGATCAGGGTTGTTGCGGTGGCGGGGGGATGCATGTGTGAAGAAGGAGGTGGAGTGCAACAGATGAAATGGATAGAAGACAAAAGGTGCATTGAATGGGAATGGTACAGAAAGAACAAGAGGCAAAAGAACAGAAAAGTGTAATGGATGTGTGCAGGAAGACAGTGAGGAAGACAGAGAAGTGAAATCTTGCAAGACAGTGATGAGATTGGTAAGCTGTTGTTGAACACTATATCACTGTAATATGTTTCATTAATTCATAGTCATAAACCAGGGTGGTAGGGAGGTACTAGGGAGGACTGGTGTTCTCAAAGGTTCAAGTGGGTGCTTGACCACAGGGAGTTGTAGCTTCCGTCTAGTTGGTACTAGAGAAATTAGGGAGTTGGTGCTAGAGAAACTAGGGAGTTGGTGCTTCCTTCTAGTTGGTGCTAGAGAAACTAGGGACTTGGTGCTTCCTTCTAGTGGGTGCTAGAGAAAACAGAGAGTTGGTGCTCTCAGCAATTTTCAGCTTGCAAAAATAGAGGTTGTAGCCTCACAATGAGTAGGTGCTCATATGTATGATAATGTAAAGAATGTAAATAAGTTTTATCATACAAAGAAGAATAGGTTTTTACCCTTTATGGGTTTCCTCGGGAAATATATGTCTCTAGGTATCTCATATATGTGATTGACGCTGAATATGCCATTGCTTATTTTCCTGCATTATTGTGATTATCATTGAGTTCCTTGTAAATAATTTAAAAGAATCATAATTGTTTAAACACGGTAATAACTGATTCGCCCCCCCCTCTTAGTTGTCCAAAAATTGGTATCAGAGTCGACCCCTTTTATCTAAGGGAAGATACTAGAACTTAAACATGTCAAGCCATGAAGGAAATTCAACCAATAAGGCCCCTTTGTTCAATGGAACAAAGTTTGCCTTCTGGAAAGTTAGAATGAGAACCTACATAATGGCTTTAGGTGCAGACGTCTGGGATGTGGTAGACACTGGTTATGTAAAGCCAGTTGTACTAGCTAATAAGGATGACAAGCTAGAATTTAGCTTCAGCGCTAAGGCTATGAATGCTATCTTGAGTGGGCTTGCAAAAGCAAAATTCGTAAAAGTTATGCACCTAGGAACTGCCAAAGAAATGTGGGACAAATTCATTAGCAGTTATGAAGGTAATGAAAAGGTAAAGGACGCCAAGCTTCAAAACTACAGAATACAGTTTGAACAACTGAAGATGAAGGAAGATGAAACTATTGGAAAATACTTTATGAGAGTAGATGAAATTGTAAATGCAATGAAAGCACTTGGTGAAAAAATTGAGGAACCTTCTTTAGTTCAAAAAATCTTGAGATCTCTCCCAGATAGGTTCAACCCGAAGGTCTCTGCTATAGAAGAACTTAATGATCTAAAAACCTTGGAGTTCGATCAACTTCTAGGAACATTGACTGCATATTAAAT
>ML817839.1:0-28312 GCA_009831015.1 Picea engelmannii | reverse complement strand
CAAAGACAAAGGGTTCTGGAGAGAAACAACTGACAACAATCTATATATTAAAACAGAGGATAATAATTTGTTCATCGTATTGGTCTATGTAGATGACATCATCTTCGGATGTAATAAGGATCCATTGGTACAATGGTTTGCTTTTGCCATGGAATCTGAGTTTGAAATGTCCATGATAGGAGAACTATAATTTTTTCTTCATCTGCAAATCACGCAAGGGTCTGAAGGGATGTTCATTTCTCAAGAAAAATATCTAAGAGAAATGTTGAAAAGATTTCAAATGGAATACTCCAAACCTGTGGGTACACCTATGATTACTGGATGAAAATTAAGCAAGAATGATGACTCACCTAATGTTGATCAAAGATCATATAGGTCAATGATAAGTAGCCTTCTATACATCACAACATCCCGCCCAGATATAATGCATGTTGTTGGAATGGTAGGAATATTTCAGTCTGCACCTAAATAGAGTCATTTGCAAGTTGTCAAAAGGATATTCAAGTATTTGAAAGAAACAATGAATTATGGTCTGTGGTATCCCATAAATCATAATTTTCAGTTAACTGCTTATTCAGATGCAAATTGGGCAAACTGTGTTGATGAGAGAAAAAGCACCAATGGAGGAGCATTCTTCCTGGGTGACTCATTAATAGCAGGGCTTAGTAAAAAGCAAGGTTCCATTTCTTTATCAACCACAGAGGAAGAGTACATTGTTCCTGCTACCTGTTACACTCGGGTATTATGGATGATTCAGACACTTGTAGACTTGGAGGTAAAATATGCTGCACCGATCCCAATTCATTTTGATAACACTAGTGCCATCAATGTGTTTAAGAATCCTTTCTTCCACTCCAAGACCAAGCATATTCCCATAAAATACCATTTTCTGAGAGAGAAAGTCACCAATCAAATTGTTCAGGTTCAGTACATTCCAACCATAGAACAAATAACAGACATCTTTACTAAACCCCTAGCTAAGACCCCTTTTGAATATCTCCGACAGAAGTTGTGTGTCATCCCGTTTCACACCTAAGAGAGTCCATCCTATTAGGGGGAGTCTTATATTGATTGCATATCTGATACCTCCTAAAAATACTGCAACAACTCAAGGGGAGCGTGTTTTCTTTGACATTGATGTCAAAGGGGAAAAAAAGAACAGGTCTTGGTGCCTTTGTTGCCATCAATGCCAAAGGGGGAGATTGTTGGCATGTTTTATGGGTAGTGTATGCTTGTCATTGATGGCAAGTACAACAATGATGATGTATTGAGTACAGAAAGAATGTGCCAGGAGAGCACCAGAAGTCTTTTGGGAAGATGCTGCAGATCAAGCTCGACAAGATCAGAGTATGCAGTGATGGATCTCATTGAAGATTTCTTGATGAATGTCAGATCTGAGCCCGAGGTCTGACCGACGTTGGATCCAGAATAAATTACACGCTCTTTAACGAGCAAGGTGAAATGAGAAACCCCAAAAAATCACCTCAACAAAGACTCCATTTCAGAGTTTCGGTTATCGGGAGATGGAGAAGTCAAGAGTCAAGACTCTCCAACACAAGAGTCTCGAAGTCGCGAAATGCGAAATCCTAAAACCCGAAAAAAGGCACATCACTCGGAGTGTTGGATACCGGGATTTCGGTTACTGGGAGATGGAGATGTTAGAGACTCACATCATCAGGAGTCCCGAAGTGCCGAAATGCGAAAACCCGAAATAGGCGCATCGCTTGGAGTGTTGGATACCGAGATTTCGGTTACCGAGAGATGGGGATGTCAGAGACTCACATCATTAGAAGTCTCGAAGTGCCAAAATGTGAAAACCCAAAACAGGCACATCGCTTGGAGTGTTGGATACTGGGATTTCAGTTACCGAGAGATGGAGATGTCAGAGACTCACATCATCAGGAGTCTCGAAGTGCCAAAATGCGAAAACCTGAAATAGGTGCATTGCTTGGAGTACTGGATACCAAGATTTCGGATACCGGGAGATGGAAATGACAAAGACTCTCATCATAAGGAGTCCCGAAGTCGCGAAACCCAAAGTCGAGAAATGATAAAGACTCCAAACTAGAGTTTTGGATACCAGGAGTAGGAGGAGTCAAGAGTAAAGACTCTTCATCAGAGGAGTCCCAAAATCATGAAACCCAAATTCGCGAAATGTCACAGACAAGCTCCGTTTCGGAGTTTCGGGCATCACAACATGGAGAGTCAAAAAACTTTACCACAAGAATACTGAAATGCTGATTCGCCAAAATTAGAAAGGTTGGAGTACCGGACTGTTGATTTGACTCCATTTCAGAGTTTCGGATACCGGGAGTTGAAATGTCGAAACACTTCACCACAAGAGTACCGAAATGCCGAAGTGCTGAAACGTGAAATTGTGAAATGCAGTTTTTGAATAAGGCTATGGTCACAACCATTGGTCAAATCGGCGAGAGATAGAGGAAAGATCTAGAGAAACCAAGCTCCATTTTGGGGATCGCGACATGGAGTGTCGAGACACTTGATCAAACAAATCCCAAAATGCCGAAATGAATGCAAGACTAGTGAAAGTCATCCAACGGTGCAGATGAAATTGAATCAAATCAGAGGGATACTGTTGCGCGTCACAGTGTAACTACTAGAAACCACTGATGGTTTCTTCCAGAGGACTCGAAGACACTTCAGGGTGATTGACAGAGGAGGTGAAGAATCTCAAGGGATATGCAAGTAGAACACTGACTGTTCATGGAGGTGATTGACAGCTTAATGAGCGTTGGAGCCTGTAACTGCAACAGAGTAGTTGAGCTCGACTGTAATAGAAGATGAAGAATCTTAACTACTGGTGATGCGAAGTAATTTGATGATGACACCCAGTGATGATGGACACATGGAATTAACAAACAGAGAAGCTGAAGAGTTTCCATGATGAACAGGAAGAGCACTCGACATGCAGAGTATACAGAACCATTGGACACAGGGCATGCACAAGAGGCACAATGAGCATAAGAACGGGGAACAAAGAAGTTATCAAGGTTGTTGCAGTGGAAGGGGGATGCATGTGTGAAGAAGGAGGTGGAGTGCAATAGCTAAAAGGGACAAAAGACATAAGGTTCATTGAATGGGAATGGCGCAGAAAGCACAAGAGGTAGAAGAACAGAAAAGTGCAATGGATGAGTGCAGGAAGACAGTGAGGAAGACAGAGTAGAAAAATCTTGCAGAACAATGATGAGACTGGTAAGCTATTGTTGAAAACTATATCACTATAATAAGTTTCAGTAATTCATATTCATAAACCAAGGTGGTAGGGAGGTGGTAGGGAGGTGGTAGGGAGGACTAGTGTCCTCAGAGGTTCAAGTGGGTGCTTGACCATAGGGAGTTGTAGCTTTTGTCTAGTTGGTACTAGAGAAATCAGGGAATTGGTGCTTCCTTCTAGTTGGTGCTAGAGAAACCAGGGAGTTGGTGCTTCCTTCTAGTTGGTGCTAGAGAAACTAGGGACTTGGTGCTTCCTTCTAGTGGGTGCTATATAAAATAGAGAGTTGGTGCTCTCAGCAAGTTGCAGATTGCAAAAATAAAGGTTGTGGCCTCACAATGAGTAGGTGCTCATATGTATGATAATGTAAAGAATGTAAATAAGTTTTATCATACAAAGAAGAAGAGGTTTTTTACCCTTTATGGGATTCCTCGAGAAATGTCTGTCTCTATGTATCTCATATATGTGACTAATGTTGAATGTGCCATTGCTTATTTTCCTGAATTATTGTGATTATCATTGAGTGCCTTGTAAGAAATTTGAAAGAAGCATAATTGCTTAAGCATGGTAACAATTGATTCACACCCCTCCCCTCTTAGTTGTCCAACAATTATTCATCGCTACATGAATCTGATGGGCATTTCCCAAATCTCCCATGTTAGTGGGTTTGGCCGATCCAAATGCTCTGATCCTCTCCACTGGGTAGTCACGCTGATAATGTGTCTCCCCACATGTCCAACACCCTTTCTTCATTCTAGTACTCCTGGTACCCAAAGTAGAAGCTGACGGCCCGCCAGCCTGGAACCTTGTTATGTTCTGTTGAACAAGCCTAAACTACTGTTGGTGATGTGGTCCTTGGTAAGGAGTCTTCTTCTGAGGTGTCATTCGTCGAGGTGTAGTGAAAGTGGATCCTCTCTAGAAGCCACTATATCTTGGTGAAAGTCTAGTGGGTTTTTGATGTTACTGTGCACCGGATGACACCTACCCCACTGATCTCACTGGAGTCCTTCTTTGACCCTTGTTGATAAGCTCCTCCTCTTCTAAGAGGGCCTTTTGGACATCATCACACAAGGTTTGAGGTATCATAATCCTAACCATTGCATGAATGTTGACATTAAGGCCAAACATGAACCTGTTGACCTTAAGTTTCTCGGTATTCATGTGTGGATCATACTAGATCAGCTCCATAAAATGAGCCTCGTACTTGGGCACCATACAACCACCCTGTCGTAAGGTGTTGAAATTGTTGAGCTGACGCTCAATGAATTCCTCAAATAGATACCTCTCTCGGAACCATTCCTTGAACAATTCCCATGACACATCTTCGACGACCATGTTCAATTGTAGTAGGAGTGTCTTCCACCATAGAAGAGTGGTCCCCTTCAGTTGAAAGACTGTCATGTGGACCTTCATGTTAGAGGTATATATCACGAAGCATGAAGCACATTGCCTTGCTCTCCATCCAAGCCTTGAGGACTGAGTCCTCTGCAACACTCGTGGACTTGAGAACATATCCCTCTTGATTTCTCGATGAATGCTAATGGTATTGGCTGGGGCGCACTGTGGACTCTCAGGGGTACAAGCTCCCTAGCCTCATCTTAGTACAGATGGTGAATCAAGGCCTATGACATTCCCTGGAAGGATCTTGTCAGAATATCATCATCCCAACAACTGTCAATCAATGCAACTCGACGACGAACCAACACACGCAATTCAGGAAATAGACAAAATAACGACCCAACACACTAGCGCATTATGTCACAGGATGTTAGGACCTCCAAGACACATAAGCAACATCAATCATTCGATCACAACAACTTCCATGATAAGTAGCTAGAACCCTCCCGAAAAATGAGAGACTGTTAGACATTACAATTAGGTACAACCTCAAAAGCAAAACAACAACCTCCACATCGAAAGTCACATGACCCTAAGCCAGGTTTCATATGCGCTATCGATCAACGTGCACAATGACTCAATCATAAGGGATCATGTCGCTGCATTGCGACAAGTGTGTCAGGAATCCACGCACATCAAAATACTTCTAAACCTTCAATCCAACATAAAATCCAATGTGACTGAAATCCAATTGACACTGATATACAAAATGTGACGTCATACGATGAAGTCTCTCTAAATGATCAAGAAATAAGGGATGCAGGGTGACCATTTGTTACAATTTAAATTGCGCAATCAACTAGATGTATTTCATTAGCAAGTTATCACCATAAGGACTAAGTCAAAGCATGTCGTAACCAAACTCAAACAAAGTTAAGACATAAAACATCTCTTCCTATAAACACCCCTTCATCAGTAAAATAATAATCTCATAATTAAACGATTCATTATTGACATTAATAATGATTGTACCAAGTGACCAGACCTCCCTTTAAACATGACTCCCCAAACATCATACAATATGAAACATATTAAAATTAATTAAATTAATTAAAATAATTACAAGAAGCTTAGAGGAACAACCTGACTATATATTCATGTTCCAAACTATACTAATATGTTTTACTCATCAAGCATCCAAAAGGAAACTTCTAGCTATATATAGGTTCCTTTGGGTTAATTCCAAAATCAAAATTTAAGTTCATAAGGGTTCAAATCCACTTAAAAAGGTAAATGCCACAAGTAACTTTATAGTTTGAATAAGTCATCCTGCTACTAATATCGTCAGGTTTTATTTTATTAACAAGGATTTTAAAAGGGAAGTGAAACTATTTTCTTTCAAACGATGGCATAGGTACCTAAATTTTGGGCAACGACTCCCTAAACTCAACAAGGTTTTGAATTAAAATAAATATAAAAAGACTTCAGATGAAACTGGCAACTAAATCTTCTACAAGAAATTACTTAACATAATATTACGATCATAATCACATCTAACAATTTACTTTAACAATAATGCTAATTACAACTAGGTGTTGGCTGAGATATCAGATAGGTATTTTACTTGAGTTAAATACTTTACCATGTTTGTAGGAATACCTATGTATTTTACTGCCCTCTGAGGTGAATTCAGGGTAATAAAATATGCAAATCTATGCTACGCACGACTACATCTTCCCTTGGGTTAATTAAGGCATAATAATACTTATAGTATACTCTCCCTATGCTATGATTTGGATGCCAGCAGGTAAGGCTATGGAACAATATCTCACACAGAATTTAGTTGATTAAATTTTTATAACAATGTGCCATATTACACGCATGCTCTGGAATGAAATACCTATCATGAGCCTGCAGAAAGAATACTTTATAATTCTCAGTTATAATCAATAGAGAAAAATCAAATGATAGAATTATAATCTCGATGTATTAATAACTAGCAGTCAATGGAAATAACATCTCTGTGTAGTGATAAATGCACTTTAATTAACAATAAAATTTATGTGTAGTAATAATTTTAGTTCAATGGTGGTAAGAATATATGTAGTAATAAATGAAATTCAAGATAATCAAAACAACTAACAAGACTGGCAGTGCCACGCTTGGATGCACAATGCTCTGTAAAAATGTGTTAGCTAAGATTGAGGAGAAATCATTATACAACAAATCATTTAATAAAAAAGAATTACTCAACAAACTCGTTTGAAAAAAACGTTATACAACAAGGATTGTGGAGCCATGCATTACACAAATAAGCTCTAATAAAAAGGGCGATTCAATACCAATACATTGTATGTACTCTAAACGTTCAACCAATACAATAAATACGATCTCTTTTGATCATTTTGTGTTTTCTTTTGCGAATTGGGAGGCCCGACTTTCTGAACCATCGATGATTGACAAGAGAACTTTGTCTAATTTGATCAAAAACATTTATAGATAAAAACATTTGGGTGAAAAATGATGTTAAATCAGTATAGTAACCCGTAGCAAATGGAGAATAATTTACAACACAAAATAAAAATATGTATGAAAATCAAATAATACACAAGCTATGTTGCTAGCAATATTCTAACAAACTGCAGGCATTTGAATAAACCAAGGGCAAAAGACAAGAACAAAAAATACATATCATACATCATCATGTTGTGGGTTTGGGAGAATGATAAGAAGAAGTTACACAGAGTCAAGATAAAATAAGGGCCCAAGACCCAAACACAATCATCCACAGTAATAATGAAAAAATTCAATCATAATCCAAAACACAATCATCCACAGAGTGATAAAACAAAAACACAGTAAATAAAATGCAAAGGATAAGGAGGGAATAAACACCCAAGAGAGAATTCCTTGTTGGGCAGAGAAATGATCCTACGGTTATTATCCATGCATAGGAAGACAGGGAATTTGAATCTAAATCTTAAACATCGGAGTGAAAGATAGTCAATTCGGCTCATGGCCAACTTCTCAGACACAGACTAATAACTTAAAGGATAAAGGAATATAATACAATAACACAAATATTCATCCAGACCTTCTCCATGGAGAACAAAATAATGACAAAAAACACAATCAAGGAATAAATAAAACGCAGGCAGGAGATACAAAGCACAGACAAGGTTTCAAGTCCATGGCTCATTCTGGCCACGTGTAATTAGACAGTAACTTAGAAGTAAAAGATACTGTGGATAACAAGGTTTCTCACAGTGTGAATCAAATGACAAGGGAAATACAGGTGCAAGGAAAGATCATGGAAATGAAATCGTCATCCGGATATAGTAAAATGAACAAGTGTAAATTGAATTTTATTGCAAGTAACAACTTTAACATGCATACCTTTATCGACGATGATGAGGCAAAGATGTCCTCTCACGCGTTCGCTTTGTCCAGATCCCTATTTTCAATCAATGAGACCTCACCGATACCTCATAGCCAACACTAGGGGTACTCTTCTT
The DNA here is from genome assembly GCA_009831015.1 of Picea engelmannii. NCBI lineage: Eukaryota > Viridiplantae > Streptophyta > Pinopsida > Pinales > Pinaceae > Picea > Picea engelmannii. Next base: position 20,230 of record ML817839.1, on the reverse strand, counting down.
CCCCTTGAGCTCCACGAGCCACAAAGGGGCCACACACACAATACCAGAGAATGCTAGCACCCGACTCACCTTGCAAGGTAGAGCTACCACTCGTTACCCGAGCTGGGTATCTCAACTCCCACAAGAGAAAGTTCAGTCAAGAAAAAATTACAGCAGCGTAACGTTATGCAATCCCGATGTCATCCATACTCCTCCTTCACCATCCTTTTTATAGAGTTTCTTAGTAATTAGTTTCCCAAACCCTCATTAGATTCCTTTTTCATTTATTTAATTAGGAAAAACCTCCCCCGTACACATGTCGCCCGATCCCCTAGTTGCACCAGAAAATCAATTTTATTAATTAATTAAATATTCCTATTTCCCTCACCCACCTAAAAGTGTTCCTAAAAACGCTCCTCGGTGTCCAAATATTCCCTTACAATTATTAAATGAATTACGCCTTACTTAATTTCTAGTTGAGGTCATAAATAGAAAGTCCCAAAGGATAGATTCCTTACTAAGTTAGACATTCCCCTTTTTCTTTAAGTTTCCTTTTCTTTTTAGTTTCCCCCTTTTTCCTTTTAACTAAAAATCAATTTAGCAAGTGTAGATAAAAACAACCATTTGCCTTTTTTCCTTTTTAGCTAAAAAAATCAATTTAGAAAGTGTAGATAAAAACAACCATTTACCCTTTTTAATAAATGTAATCATCCATTATAATTTTTACTTTAATAATTAAAGTTTGAATTTCTTTACCCTTCCTTATTGCATGCCCCTTATAATCGTCGTTAGAGACTGTCATAGTCTTCCCTCACAACTAGTGGATCTTCTCGAACTAGGTAATCGTTAACCTATAGTTCGAGCCATGACAGGAGTGCTAGTAGGTTGTGGCAGGGCTTCTTCCACACCTCTCCCTCAATGTCTCTGGTTGTCGTGTGTGACCCATCTACTCCAAATGTGAGTTTGGTCAGCAAGATACTGTTAGCCTACACCCATCAACAAATCATGTCATCAATAATGATCATTCATCATAACATCTAATCATATGTACATATGTCACATCAAAAACATTTAAACCCAAGCAGTCCACTCTTTGACTCGATCCAGAGTCCAAGGGGTTTCATCGATGCCTCGACGTCCTCAACGTCTAGATTCCTACACACTCAGGAGAACCCATTCAATAGCACCTGTCTATGTAAATAACACAAAATAACATATCATCAAATCCACAATATCCCATAATCATAATAAAAAAAACCAATAGTACAATGACCCGGATCACTTGCACGCAAGTATCCTCAAAGAATAAGTTCGATCAGTCTGCGTAAAAGTGGGATGTTATAGAGAACTACATAAATCCTTACATGAATTGGATAAATGAGTTATTGATCATTACAAGAGAATTAATCTATAGGAAAATTTGATTGAATCATTTCAACTAAAATTAATAGAAAATGAGCAACAAATTGAGAACATAGTTGATGCAACATGTGCAAGAGATGACATCATACAAAATGTTGGTGCAAATTGTGACACACAAGACCTAATGCAAATGTTTAATGATATTTTTGATACAAATGACTTGATTGTTTATACATATACAACAAAAATATGGTTGATGATTCCTTAACTAGTCATGAAATGGAATCAAATAGTAAAATGATGAGGGAAATCCTTGTTGAAGATGGGTTACAAGTAGAAGTGGAAAGTGATAGAATTTTTTTTTTTTTTTTAAGAACATCAAAATTATGTTTCCCATAACACATTTGGACCACCCGCCTGAGCACGTTATTTCCAAGACACTCTGTAACATCTCTATTACCTGACTGTAACATGCCCAGAACCCTCTCTTGGGTGTGCTACATAATATATTTGTCTAATACTAAAAATAAAGGGAAATATACAATGTAACATGCCTACCAATCATGAATCTAACATCACTTGTAAAACCAAGCATAGAAAATGAAACACCAACCCATAATAATATATAATCATTGAAGTCAGAGTTCTTATGCGCAACAAATAAATCCATGAACAAGAAATATAACCACATATATAATCACTTTTCTTTAAGTAATAAGATGAAACTGAATATAGGGGATGGATAATCCTCCCATCCATAGATTTGTTGCTCCATATTTCAACAACAAATCACCCACAATCTAGGGATATGAATCCACAAAGAGGGAATCTCTGACATTCCAACACTTCCAAAGTGGCTAGTCTTCCTACAACTATCCCAATCCACCCAAGTCTCTTCCCCACGACTGAAACAACCCAAGGAAGGGGATCCCCCTTAACCTCTCTTAGTCCCCTCATGCCTCCTTTTTTCCCTTTAGGTCTCTAGTGCACCTAGTAAGACAAGAATATATTTACTAGGGACTTTAGGGATGCCAAATTCTAGGAACTATAGGAACACAAACTACCTCCCTTAGGAAAATCTCTCTCTCTCTCTCTCTCTCTCTCTCTCTCTCTCTCTCTCTCTCTCTCTTAGGGATTTCAACTGTATAAATGAAAATTTTCTTCTTCAAATCTTGTGCTTCATATTCTTGCGTTTCTCCAGCTTGTTGTTTCTTCGCACTAAATGATTTCACACTATTACAAACTCGTGTTCTCTTCTCAAGATTCCCCCGAATATTTTCTACTTCCTCCAAAACATGTTCTACTGACTGAATCCATGTTATGGTTTTCCATACAAGACCTATTTTTTCTTTCTTTCTTGACTCACACTCCTCCAAAGGAGGATTGTCCTCATCTCTCATGCTCAAAATTACTTTATGAAGTGACTTTTCACACCCACCCTCTTACAAACATTCAATGATTGTCTTTGGAAACACTCCAATGAAAATATAAGGTTCATATCATGAGGTGACATCTAGAAAAGCTGGATTGAAATTAATACGTATGAAAAGTTCCTCTTCTTGGACCCCTTGTACCTTTCCCCCTCTTGTGGATACCTAGCCCCCCATTACACTGTTTGTTTCCACCTGCAACAATGTTATATTTATTTATCATTATTCTTTACATAATACATTTATCGGCCCTTGGACATATTAATTCAATATGAATCACCAACCTAATTCACAATCACACAATTACACTAATAATTTATGAGGATTAAAACGGGGGGTTTTACATTTCCAATATGATTGTACGACCTTTGGGAGAATTTAAATTCAACAAAAATTAACATGGCTTAGTATATGGCAAAAGAAGTATATTTCATATTCTATATTTCTCCAAATTAGTTCAATTTAAAGGTTCAAGATTTCTTAATGAAAATTTGAAGACTCCTAAGGTTAATGAAGAAGTAAATGATATAGTTGAGGATAAAAACACTTAGAAAATTCTTGATAAATTCCAACATTGTCATAGAATTGGCATGTGGAGAATTAGTGTTTTGATTTCCATCCTTGTCTTCATTGTGGAAAGAAAAATCATCTATCAAAAAAATGTCCAAAGAAGAAGGAAAAAAAAAATGTTCATTATGTTTGGATAACTCCTTGGTAGTGGAAACTAAAAGTTAAGAAGTTGTATAAATCTTACCATCTAGTTCAGACATAGGTAGAGACACTTTTGCATGAAGAAATCTCAAAAACAAAAGGCTTTCAAATAGTTGTTCCAAATGAAAATTTTGGGCATGATTGGGCCTCAATTCTACATGTTTTTTGAAATGAAACATGACTTGTAACTTCTACATGTGAAGGGGGGAGTACATTGATGAAATAAAAATGGTTAATGGTCAACAAAAACCACCACAAACATTGAAGAAATTGGTTAGTGTTCAACCAAAAAAACCACTAGATACAATGATGAATCATTGGAGAACAAAAGAATCTAAAATCTCAAGTTTGGATTCATTATGCATATTTTTAACCTTGCACCTTCTTATCAATAAAAAATCAATCAAAATTTGGGAATTCCAACATAGAAACTAGTCTCCTAAATAGACTATCTACAATCAAATCAAATACTCATTAGGATGTTGTTTGACACCTTTGTGTCTAAATTTAGAGATAACTTAGGTGTTCCTTTTTTTCACTAATAGAAGAATGGTGGTCCTATTTGTTCACCAATTACCAAGGGAATGTTCAGACATGTAATTTGTTCAATTAGAAAAAATCTTCTCTCTTTCAAAGTTTATTTTAGATGATCCATTCAACATCCATATTGGTGTTTTTTTCAGGCATATCTTCATCAAAGATTGGTTCAAATTTTTTAGATTAAAGATTAAATATGATACCAATTTATTCACTAGTTCATTTTTCCTTACTTCTATAATTATTTAGACTTGTGATTGAGAGGGGGAATGTTATATTGTGAGTCCCTTGACAATCACAAAATATGAGATCACCATCTTATAAATAGTTATCCTTATCCACTGATGAGGTGTTGTCATTATCCATTGATGAGTTTTTAGTAAGATATAGATATAGGGGTGGAAAAATACGTGTACTATAAATAGATATTAGGATATGAATCCATGTGTTGAGAATGGCTTAAATAATTTTCCACCAAGTTCTTATGTATTGTCTTTTTTGTTTCTTAAAATTAGGCCCTAAAGGAATCTTTGAGGTGTCTTGGGTCATGAAAAGTGTCTTGAACCATGACACATGACCTCTTGAGGGAATCCTTGGTATTTGAGAAATGATTTTAGTTCTTTCAAAAGGATTTTAGCATTAAGTATGGATCTCAAGGATTGGATGTGGTTGAGGGAGGAAACCCAATCCTTATTCCATAAACAAAGCTTCTAGGAATCCAAGGTCAATCATGATGCCTCAAACCACCATAAATTACCTCCCAAGGGTTTCATATTGGTCACTTTACTCAATATAGGTTGCATAAATGACCTACATGCTAGATATCAATATAACCTTAAGTGTTTATCCCAAAAATGAAGATTCTAGGCATTTAGGGCCAAACATAATTCTTTGAACCACCACACCTAACCCTAATATCAAAAAATAGTGTGAAAATTCATATGAATGACATCCATGTTTGTAATTGAAGGACAAAAATGTTGAACAATTGGTTTTAATTGATGTCAACCCTTGGAGAGTGATCTTGGAGATTGATGTCAACCCTTGGACAGGTCCATACATGTTGGATAGCTAATTGGAATTTGTATGATCGAAATGGATGATGAGTTAGTTGGGTACATTTGATGTAGTCTACATGTAGCTCCAAAGGTGTGGTTATGGAACCCAAAGTTGATTAAGGAATATGGACATAAAGGATAGTGAAATTGCAGGTATTACTATCATAGATGGATATTACTATCATAGATGGATATTACATGTCGTGTCATTTCCGATGATATGCAAAACCTACGTGGTTCCTCATAGTTAGGGAGATATGGCCTTGTAAAGTTGGAAGCTATGAATAATGGTCAAGAATCCCTTAGTTGATTACAAGTCTTGGTGAAAGGGTAAAGTGGTTGTAATAAGAAAACCATAAAATAAGGAATGAGGTTTCCTAGCATTAATATATAAACACCTCAAGGAGTCTCTCATAAGGACACACACGCCTACAATTGAATATATATATAATGTTCGTTATAGTTTAGTATTGTGATATTTTGGAAAGTTTGTGAAGACATTTTTCTCAGATTATGAAGGAAAGTAAAAGGTGAAAGTATCAGGGTTGCATAAATCTTGAGTAACCTTCATTTATGAGGTATCCACAAGTTGCAGGTGAGTAGGGCACATATGTACGTGGACTATTGTGGAGGAAAGCATGGATATTTGTGGGTTGTAGAAGAGAAAGTCTCATATATGTAAAATGAATTTTGAAAGGTTTTGAAGGGATGTTGGTATCAGGTTGCTGAGGTCCGTGGAAGAGTTACAAGTCAATATTAAAAATTATCAGGTCAGCTACAAGATTAGACGTAAGTTTAAGAGTTACATTTATGTGATTGTATCTTATGATTGGTGATGGTATGGTACATTATTGAGAGGCATGTCTTGTTGATGTATGGTACATATTGGTGATAATATGATACATTGTTAGTGGTACATTATTGGATGGATGGTATCTGTTTTGTTATGGTATATTGTGTTATGAGGTTGCATATTGGTGATATTGAGCATCATTCTTGAGGCATGTGTTTGTGAGATTTGGTTTATGGCTTGAGGCACATAATTGGATGCATGGTACATTTTGGTTGATATATACTTGGTGAGATACATTGTTGGTTCATATCTTGGTTTATTGGCATATGGTGTACGGAATGATATGGTATATGGTTCAGACACTTGTTATGGTACAAGATTGGTACATGGTATGGTGTTGATGTACATGATTGATGTACATCGTTGATGTTCATAGTTGGGACATGGTATGATACATTATATGATACATGGTTGATGTGCATGCTTGGCACATGGTATGGTATTGAGTTGCATGGTTGATGCACAATTTGGTACAAGTTGAGGTGCATGGTTGATGCACGGTTTGGTACAGGTGTTGGTGCATGGTTGATGCACTTGTTTTGGTACAAATTGTGGTACATGGTTGATGGTACAGGTTGATGATACATTTTGATGAATGGTTGATTCTATGGTATAGATTGGTACTTGGTTGAGACACATATCTTGTGATGGTATGTGGTGATCTTGGTACATGCTTGGTAGAGACATGTGTTGGTTATGTTGAGCATATAGTTTGAGATATGCTTTTGGTGATATTGGCATGAGTTGCATGTGGATGAGAGTGGATATGGTTTCATAGATGAGACAATGATTGGTTGGGAAGGTTGTTGTGACAGTGAGAGGTTGGATAGGATAATAGTAACAGGTTGGATACAATGTCAAGTTGACAGGTTACAAGTTGATGTGACAATGATGGTGACATTGGCAATGATTGTGGTAGTGATAATTGGTCTACACTTATACTTGATGGAGTTAGGATGGGGTGAGGAAATGGGGTTGTAGCCTCATGGTTAAATCTAGAGAATCAAGAAGTTGGAGATTCCTTCAAGTTGGAGCCTAATAACTAGGTGGTTGTAGCCACCTTCTGATTAGAGCTGGAGAACCCAAGGGGTTGTAGCCTCCTTCTAGTTGGAGCCAAACAATTTAGGGAGTTGTATCTTCCTTCAAGTTGGATCCTCTAAATAGGGGCTTTTAGCCTCCATCCAATTACAACTGGAAAATTTGGAAGTTTGCAACACCCTCTTTCCCCCAGTCTGTAAAAATAACTATATTGGCCAAGAACTATGACAAACTCAAAGGTGTGAATGTTTGATTTGATGGACCTTTGTATAAAAGGTTAATGGATGTAAATTTCATTATTGTTATGTGTTGCACGACTAATGGGGAGGGGATGTGATAAAAAATACCACAATGGCTAATAAAATGTGGTGGAAGGGACCTGGAATGGTTGTGTTAATTTCCACCGAACCAGTACCATACTGGTTTTTACTTGCTCAAATACCAAAGCAACTCTCTGATCCTGGAATGAATTTCCCATCAGGATGGTGGGTGGGGAGGCTCCTCAAGATTCAATGAGGAGATGGGGTGAACCACCCATCCATAAAATCTCTCAAACCTGACCACGGATGGGGGAATTCGCGCCACACGCAATCTTGCAGAGAAAGGAAAGAAAGGAAGTGTGGGAAAAGGGGGGGAGGAGTGCATCCGTGATAGGGATCGTAGGAGAGAACCAAAAACTCTGGAATCACAGGGGGTTCTGAACATAGGAGAAGGAGAGTAACCTTCATCCTTGACCTCTGTTGATATGGAGGTAAGAGATGGAATCTTAGAGCATCGTGGTGTAGCTCGTGGGTGGCTAGTGGTAAATCTTTTTGGAGCCATTGAGCCTACAGTTGGGTGGAAATGAGCACCCCTCTCAGCAGTCGCCTCACGCCTTGTGTTTATAATAAGTGTTTTATGTCTTGTATTTTGAATTGAATTTCATGGATTCATGCTCATTTTTATACGCCCATAAATGGTTTCTGTATGCCATGATTTCCCTTGTATCTTAGATTGGAAATAATGAATGCATGCGTATACTTATATGCCACAGTTGATTTCTTTATAAACTAAGTAAGTACAGAGTATCAGACTGATCCAATGAGAATTGTCCCATCTGCCTGACTCTCTTAAGTGTTCCAGTTTAATCCCCCAAGGGCACTTTCCCCATGAAATTTCATCATGTTTCAGAGTTGGAGCAAGCTCCTCAGCATGACTACTACTATGGTAAACCCATGATATTTCCCTGCCCCGGTATCATAGCCTTAAATCAGGGAGTTAGGAAGGCACTACATTTGGGTCACCAGCCTAGGAATAACTACCCAAGAACCCTCTAAATGATCATGTGATCTGGGCCTGGAAACCCAGTGTAGGAAGGAGTTATCTCTCGAACTTTTCAGAGTCATGGTAGATTGAAGCCTCGAGAAATTGATTTTCATCGCCTAAGATCAGAAAGGATAGTGATTCCAATTAGCGAAAAGGGGTGGATCCTTTTGTTTGCTAGACGAACAGACGAGATCCTTTCAGGAGTACCCCAGGTCTTCCAAGACCGATAGATCTATAAGAGAAGAGCAGGCATTAACGCCTTGACCCCTTCCATCTTTGAAAGTAGTGAAGGAATCGGGACAATAGATATCAAGATCCAATGGGAGTTACCTCGATCGTCCATCGAAAAGGACACATGGAGGAAAATTGGTGTTTCACTGACTCACACATCAGAAGAGTCAACGGGCAGAGTTCTAAGGATTTGTGAAACACAAAATCCTGGTTTGAATCAGAACCGTCCGTTGTCGGGGACAGGTGGCAGTAGATCTGAGCAACCAAAATTTTGGTCACTGGGGAAACGAGAGTGAAGATTTCCCCAATTCGTCCATTTTAATTCTAGTTGTTGATTAAATAGAGGATCTGGACCATAGGTCCAGATGGCATTGGGTCTTCGGGTTTTGGGGATTAGAAAAGGAAAGGGGGGGCATTTCATCGTGATTCCCTGAATCGTAAAAGATGAAGGACTCAGAGGAGTATCCCTAGGCCACAAGATAGGGTCGTGTGAGCATAAATAAGGGAAGGAGCCAAGCACCTTATCCCTGTTTCAGCTTTCAGGGATTGGAGGAACAAGATTTCCTTGCCACCGGAAAGCCGAAAGCCGACTCCTGGTAGCACCCATTTGCGATAAGAGCATGGTCACGAGTAGAGGTCACATGGAGGAAACCTAGAGGAGGAGCTAGAGCCCGATAAGTCTATTTCAGGTTTTATAAATTGAAGGAGTCGAGGGACTCAACAACAAGACTCACAAAATGCGAATTTAGAAGCGCCTTTTGAGTGAGGCCATGGTTGCAACTGACGATTGCATGGAGGAGGATAAGGGAAGAGCTAGCATGCACTAGGCCCGTAGGAATTAGGGGATTCTGTCCCTTGAAAAAAGGAAAAATTTATTTATATTTTCATAGTGGGTGTGTGACAAATTGGTATCAGAGCATGGTTACAACATTTTTCCTGCTTGGGCTCATGAACGAATCATGCATAAACTCCATTTGAAGTACTCTTAAAAAAAAGTAACCATCTATCTTAACCCCCTCTACCAAAAGCTGAAGTTAAGAATGTTATTAAGGGAAAGAATGAAATTTCTATTTTGTGTATGTATTTGAGAAATGGAAATTTATGTGTTGTCTATGAATGAATATAATGTTAGCTAACAACAAGTGTTTTGTCTGCACACAAGTGAACGACCAACCACAGAAAACTACAAACATATAGAATGGTGATGCCCCACAAAGTGGGGGATGGCTCCCACAATAGATATGAAGAGTTTGATGAAAGGAAGGTTGCAGAAAAACCCCTGGATCTGGATGAGACAATGAGGAGTCTCATGGACGAATTACAAAGCTGCAAGGATGACAATTAAAGGTTGATAAAAGAACCAGAAAATAATACAAAAATTAATGCAGTCTTGTTGCAGAGTTTATCTGACATACAAAGAGAACTGCAGCATGGACCTAACACCAGTAACATGGACCGATGATAGAAAAAGAGGAGTCAAATTCCACCTGAGATATGGAAACGTGGTCTTGTAGGTGGCCACACCGGAAGGAGCACCTCAAGAAAGGTCCACCCCAGAGACAGGGCGTAGGCACCAGACGATTCCTCTGGAAAGGAAACCAGCGACACATAGGGATCTTCTAGTAGCAGAACTAGTTCGCATTATCGAAGAAAACGGAAGAAACGAAAGCACCACAAAGTTCATAATCTCGAAGAATTCAATAAGGCCAAACCACCCTCTTTTGACGATGAGATTAAGAAGGGAGAGGAGGCAGAGGCCTAGCTACTTGGACTAAAGAAGTATTTTAGTGTCCATGACTTCTCAGAAAACTTGAAGGCCCGAGTAGCCACTTTCAACTTGAATGGAAAAGATTCCATTTGGTGGGAATACCTTAAGAATGTGAAAGGGATTCATGAAGAAAACTTGTCTTGGGAACGGTTTGAAAAACATTTCAAGAAGAAGTATCTGTCGGAAAAATATTTCGACAAAAAGACTAAAGAGTTATATGAACTCAAGATGGGACAACTCACAATAGTGGAATACGTCAACTGATTCCTTGAGTTGTTAAGGTACATACCCTATATAAAAGTAGAAAAGGAAAAGGTGCAACGATTCATCAGCGAGTGCTACCTAAGGATTATCAGAATAGGATTGAGTTTGACGAGCCAAGGACCCTAGAAGACACTATCTGAAAGGTAAGATATTGTTATGAACAGTTTGGGCTTCGGTTAGAACCTCTTGAAGGCTGGAAGAAGAAGAATAATTCAGGATTCCAGAAAAAGGGGTTTAAATCCCCAATATTTAAAAACTATAAGAAGGATTTAAGGATGAGATTTCCAACCTGAAGTGTACATCAACAAAATTTTCCTTCCTAGAGTGGAAATAAACCTTTTGTATCAACCTCAGGAAACACTGATAACCCAAAGAAGGAACCCTTGAAATGTTTGGGTTGTGGAGAAGAACACCTACTGAGGGACTATCTGCACAGACAACAGAACAATAGGAGAATTTACAATTTCCAGGAAGCTACCACCATCAACGATGTGGCCAAGAGTATACCACGAATTTATGCAGTCATATGGATAATAATCAAGCCAACCACCAAGCTTCAGTGGTGGATATGGAAGGTATGATCGCCAACCATCTAGTGTCTATTTTAATTGACCCTGGTTCAAATTTGAGTTATATAGCTCCTTAGGCTGTTGATAATTGTAAATTGCAGCCACATAAACATACCAAGCCATGGTTGGTATAGTTAGCCACTGGCACCAAAAGAAAGGTAGCAGAGGTCATACCATCTTGCCAATTTCCTTTGGATGGATTTTCCACCCAAGAAAACCTTAACATACTACCCCTAGGATCATATGAACTGTTGATTGGTATGGACTATCTGGCTGCATATAAAACTAAGTTGGACTGTTATCATAAAACCTTAGAATGTGTAAATGAAGATGGAAGAAAGATAACCCTCCAAGGGATTCAGAAGCCTGTCTCAGTGAGACGAATATCAACTTTTCAAATGAGAAAGTATTGTAGAAAGGGATGTCCACTATATGCGATACAGGTGTTGGAATCGATTGAGGATGACAAACCAAGCCTAGAGGACCACCCCATACTAAGAGAGTATAGAGATGTATTTCCAAAAGAGGTATCGGGTCTACCTCTGAGAAGGGACATTGAATTCTCAATAGAACTTGCACTAGGAGCGGTGCCAGTGTCCAGGACACCCTATAGGATGAGCACACTCGAGCTAGTTGAGATTAAACTACAGCTAAAATAAATGATGGAAAAATGATATATCCAACCCAACGTGTCCCCATGGGGAGCACCGGTCATGTTTGTGAAGAAGAAAGATGGTACACTTCGACTATGCATAGATTATAGACAACTCAATAAGGTAACCATAAAGAACAAGTACCCCTTACCCATAATCGATGACTTGTTTGATCAATTGGGAGGTGCTTCCATCTTCTCCAAGATAGACTTGAGATCTGGATACCATCAGGTCCAAATCAAGGGAGAAGATATCCACAAAACCACCTTAAGGACGAGATATGGTCACTATAAGTTTGTGGTAGTACCAATTGGATTAACCAATGCCCCTGCCACTTTTATGTGCTTGAATAACAATGTGCTCAGCAAATTCCTAAACAGATTTGTACTTGTTTTTATTGATGATATCTTAATCTACTCCAAGAATAGAGAGGAACATGAGGAACATCTTAGACTTGTGCTTCAAGTGCTAAGAGAACATCAGCTCTACACCAAATTTAGCAAGTGCGACTTTTTCTAGAAGCAAATACACTACTTGGGCCATGTCATATCTGAAGAGGGGGTAGCAGTAGACCTTGACAAGATCAAGTCTATCATGGAATGGCCTACCCTAAAGGATGTTTCAGACATCAGATCTTTTATGGGCTTAGCGGGGTACTATAGGAGATTTATAAAATGATTCTCCAAGATTGGTTGCCCAATCACTGCCCTGCATAAGAAGGGGGTTAAATTCCTTTGGACCCCGAAATGTGAAGAAAGGTTCTAGTCCCTAAAACTCCTAGTAACCCATGCACCCGTGCTGAAGATCACTGATCCCGAAAATGACTTCCTCGTGTGCACAGATGCCTGCAAGGAAGGGCTCGAAGGAGTCCTTATGCAAGGAGGAAACATAGTTTTCTATGAATCCAAAACATTGAATGAGCACGAGGTCAATTATGTGACCCATGACCTAGAGTTGGCTTCCATAGTGCATGCCTTGAAAATGTTGAGGCATTACCTCCTGGGTAGGAAATTTGTACTTATAACAGACCACTGTGGATTGCGACACATGTTTGATCAACCAAAACTCAATGCTATACAAGCCATATGGATGACCCTCTTTAGTGAGTTTGATTTCGAGATCAAAAACATCAAAGGAAAGGAAAATAAGGTGGTCGATGCCCTTAGCAGAAGTATGAAAATGATTCATCTGGCAGCAGTGAGAACCTACGAGACAAATATCAAGGAAAGAGTCAAGAATGCACAAGAAATAGACGTGTTCTTCCAGACTGTGACCTCATACCTGGAGCAAGAACCTGCAGGGATAAAGTATGAAGGCTACCAGATGATAGATGAAGGTCTTCTAACTTATAGAAACATATTGTATATTCCAAACTGTGATGACTTCAAGAGGTTCATAATGGATGAACTACATAAAAGACCATATATTGGTCACCTAGGATACCAAAATGTGATCACGACCACCAGGAAACAATTCTATTGGTCAGGACTGAAGAAAGACATAGATGAGTACTTAGCTAAATGTCTAGAATTCTAGCAGGTTAAGGGAGAACACCGACACCCAACAAGATTATTACAACCTCTACCAATCCTAGAATGGAAATGGGAGACCATCTCCATGGATTTCATCACCATATTACCAACATCGACCAGAAAGAATAATGCCATCATGGTAGTGGTAGACAAATTAAGCAAGTTTTCTCAATTTATTCCCGTCAAATCGACTTGCAAGGCAATAGATATTGCCAACATATTCATGAAATAGATATTCAAACTACATGACATGCCTAAGGAAATCAAGTCTGACAGAGACACGAAATCACTTCAAACTTTTGGAAATCCTTGATGGCTGGTCTGGAGACCAAATTATTGTTTAGAATAGCCTATCATCCTCAAATCGATGGAGATGGAAAGAGTGAACCAAATATTATAAGACATGCTAAGGATGCATGTAATGCATCAACCTAAAAAGTGGGAAGATTACCTGCCACTAGTAGAATTTGCTTACAACAACGGCTACCAAGAATCACTAAAGATGAGCCCTTTCGAAGTACTCTATGGTAGGCCGTGAAAAACTCTAGTAAGTTAGAGCAATCCCATGAACATGATTACTATTAAACCCGACATGTTGAAACAAATGGAATGACAAGTGATTCAAATAAAGAAATTTTTTAAGGATGCTCAGAATAGACAGAAAAGTTACACCAACAGAAAGAGAACTCCAAGAGAATTCAATACAAGAGACCACGTATATCTCAGAGTTAGACCCAAGAAGAGTTCCCTGAGGATGGGAGATTATGCCAAATTGTCACCTCGATATTGTGGACCCTTTGAGTTTTTAGATAGAGTAGGACCTGTAGCCTATAGGCTAGCACTCCCTCCCACAGTAAAAGAACATAATGTTTTCCATGTTTCATTATTGAAGAAATATGTACATTATTCTGATCATATAATTGACTGGTTTGTGATCCAGGTGGAACCGAAGGGAGAATTCCTGCCAGAACCTCAATGCATACTGGACATAAATGAAACCCCACTCAGGAACCGAACCATTGCACAAGTCAAGGTGCAGTGGAAACGTTTTGGCCCAGATGAGGCTACATGGGAAATGGAAGATGCCATGAAACATGCATATCCAATTTTGTTTAACTTTGTACATACATGTCATATTGATAGATAGAACATTGAGGACGATGTTCCTTTAAGGGGGAGGGAATTGTAACACCATGTTTCCCCCAGTCTGTAAAAATAACTATATTATCCAAGAACTATGGCAAACTCAAAGGTGTGAATGTTTGATTTGATGGACCTTTGTATAAAAGGTCAATGAATGTAAATTTCATTATGATTATGTGTTTCATGATTGTTGGGGAGGGGATGTGCTAAAAGAGATGATGATGGATAATAAAAGGTGGTGGAAGGGATCTGGAATGATTGTGTTAACTTCCACAGAACCAATACCATATTGGTTTTCACTTGCTCAAAGACCAAAGCAACGCTCTAACCCTAGAATGAGTTTCCCGTCAGGATGGTAGGTGGGGAGGCTCCTCAAGAGTCAATGAGGGTATGGGGTGAACCGCCCATCCATAAAATCTCTCATAACTGACCACAGATGGGGGAATTCGCGCCACACACAATCTTGCAGAGAAAGGAAAGAAAGGAAGTGTCGGAAAAGGGGGGGAGGAGAGCACCCACGATGGGGATCACAAGAGAGAATCGAAAACTCGAGAATCACGGGGGGTTCTAAACACAGGATAAGGAGAGTAATGTTCATCCTTGACCTCTGTTGAGATGGAGGTAAGAAACAAAATCTCAGAGCATCATGGTCTAGCTCGGGGGTGGCTAGTACTAAATCCGTTTGGAGTCACTGAGCCTACGGTTGGGTGGAAACGAGCACCCCTCTCAGCAGTTTCCTCATGCCTTGTGTTTCTAATAAGTGTTTTATGTATTGTATTTTGAATTTAATTTCATGGATGCATTCTCATGTTTATATTCCCATAAATCGTTTTTGTATGCCATGATTTCCCTTGTATCTTAGATTGGAAATAATGAATGCACGTGTATACTTTTATGCCACAGTTGATTTCAACTGAGTAAGTCCACAGTATGAGACTGATCCAATGAGAATTGTCCCATCTACCTGACTCTCTCAAGTGTTCCAGTTTAATCCCCCGAGGGCACTTTCCCTAGGGAATTTCATCATGTTTTAGGGTCATAGAAAGCTCCTCGGCATGACTAGCGCTACGGTAAACCCATGAGATTTCCCTGCCTCAGTGTCATAGCCTTAACTCAGGGAGTTAGGAAGGCACTACATTCGGGTTAGCAGCCTAGGAATAACTACCCAAGAACCCTCTAAATGATCATGTGATCTAGGCCCGGAAAACCGGTGCAGGAAAGAGTTAGCTCCCAAAATTTTCAGAGTCGTGGTATATTGAAGCTTCGAGAAATTGATTTCAGTTGCCTAAGCTCAGAAAGGATAGTGATTCCAATTAGTGAAAAGGGGCAGATCCTTTCATTTTCTAGACAAATAGACGAGATCCTTTCGGGAGTACCCCAGGTCTATCAGGACTGATGGATATAGAAGAGAAGCGCAGGTGTTAACACCTCGACCCCTTTCATCTTCACAAGTAGTGAAGGAATCAAGACCATATATTTCAGGATACAACGAGAGTTACCTCAAATGTCCATCGAAAAGGACACATGGAGGGTGATTGGCATTTCACTGACTCACACATTATAAGAGTCAAAAGACGGAGTTATAAGGATTTGTGAAACGCGAAATCCAAGTTTGAATCAGAACCATTCATTTTCGGGGACAGGTGGCAACAGATCCGAGCAACTGGAGTTTTAGTCAGTGGGGAAACAAGAGTGAAGACTTCCCCAAAACGCTGAAATAAATTTGCTGATTTTAATCATGGTCATTGATCAAATAGAGGATCTGGACCGTAGGTCCGGATGGCATTGGGTCTTCAGTTTTTAGGGATTTGAAAAGGAAAGGGGGGGTCATTGCATCGTGATTCCTCGAATTGTGAAATTTGAAGGACTCAGAGGAGTAGCCCTAGGCCATAAGATAGGGTCATGTGAGTGGAAATAAGGGAAGGATCCAAGAACATTAGCCCTGTTTCGACCTTCGGGGATTGGAGGAACAAGATCTCCTTGCCACCAAAAAGTCGAAAACCGACTCCCGATAGCACCCATTTGTGATAAGAGCGTGGTCACGAGTAGGGGTCACATGAAGGAAACCTAGAGGAGGATCTAGAGCCCGATAAGTCTATTTCAGGTTTTGGAATTTGAAGGAGTCGAGGGACTCAACAATAGGACTCGCAAAATGAGAATTCCGAAGCGCCTTTTGAGTGAGGCCATGTTCGTAGCCGATGATCACATGGAGTAGGATAAGGGAAGAGCTAGCCTATGCTAGGCCCATAGGAATTTAGGGATTATGTCCCTCGAAAAAAGGAAAAAAAAATTTATATTTGCATAGTGGGTGTGTGACAAAGTTGGTGCTTCCTATTAATGAATTCTTGATATATATAAGAAAACATTTTGTGGTTTTCTCTCATTTGGGTTTCCACGTAAATAGTGATGTACTGTGTATTTTATTTGATGTTTTTTATGTGATGCTACTTATGATTATATGTTGATGATATATATTGAATGAAATAATATATGATAAACTGTTAAACATTGTTGATAAAGTGAAAGAATATATATTGTCGTTAAAAGTGGTATAAAGTGCTCATACTGATTCACCCCCTGTCTTAGTATTCCAATCACTTTAGTTAATTTAGGTTGCATAAATGGCCTAAGTGCTATACATCAATATAAACTTAAGTGTTTATCCCACAAAGGAAGATTATAGTTATTTAGGGCCAAACATGATACCTTGAACCACCACACCTAACCCTAATACTAAAAAAATAGTGTGAAAAATCTTATGAATGGCATCCATGTTTGTAATTGAAGGAAAAAAAATACCGATAAAGGCCCTTTATGATGATATTGTTTAGGTGTTAGAGTATAGGGATTAAGGTTGATAATATTTAGGTGAAAAATGTGGTAGATTATAGTTTTTAATCCATTGTAGCAGGAACACCCACAAATTATAAAATGCATGAAAGTTATTAATGTGAGAAATGATGTTAGTTCCTTCATAATGATTTTATCATTAGGTATGGGTCTCAATTATTGGCTATGGTTGTGGGAGGGAACCCAATCCTTATCCCATAAACAAAGCTTCTAGGCATCTAAGGTCAATCATGATGTTTCAAACCACCATAACTAACCTCCCAAGGGTTTAATACTAGTCACTTTAGTCACTTTAGGTTGCATAAACGACCTAAGTGATAGATATCAATACAACTTTAAGTGTTTATCCCACAAAGGAAGACTAGGTATTTAGGGCCAAACACGATGCCTTGAACCACCACACCTAAACCTAATACCAAAACCTAGTGTGAAAATTCCTGTGAATGGCATCCACACTTGTAATCGAAGGTTGAAAATTACCCATAGAGACCCTTTGTGGTGATATGTTTTAGGTGTTAGAGGCCAGGGATTAAGGTTGATAATATTTAGGTGAAAAATATGGTATATTATAGTTTTTAATCCATTGTAGAAGGAACACCCACACCTCCAATTTTGACATCTAGTGAATCTCCAATGATTGTTTCATCGAGACAAGTTGTTGTGGATGAGAATATGATGGATTTACTTGTAGCAATTTGTGTTATGGATGAAATTAGAGAAGAAATTAATGCACAAACTTAGACTAGTGAATAATTTCCTAGTGTACAATCTCTTATTGAATAGTTAGACATCCTAAACAATACCCATAAGCATGTCCCCTCCTCTCAAATTTGACCCATAAGCATGTCCCCTCCTCTCAAATTTGACCCATAAGTTATTAGAGGGGTAAGAACTCCTATGTTTATAACGACACGATAGATAGGTTAAGAGTGCCATAATATGGATGCATTGTCCATACCTAGAATGAGGAATGTGCACCGAAGAACTCCTAAACACATTCAGGTGGATGAAAAATGGTTTATCATCCCTTGAAGGTAATTTATATAACATAATTGTTTGTATATAGTCATACAAAATTATTAAAGGATATTTTAAATCAAAATTTGATGCACCTCAATGCCATTTTTTTTATCTTCATTAAAATCTATGATTTTGATTGCTAGGAAATTTGTAGGTATTAAAATAATTATGATTTCATACACAAGTAATCATATTTTTGGAATCCTTGTGCATGATTTCATGCAATTGGTAAGAAAACTCATTTGAAAGGTTATAATGCAACCCAAAGTGTGTTGTTACAACAAATTATTAGCAATATCAAAATCAAAGGTAATTTCAAAACTCTTTGAAAGTATTCTATTGGACAAGATAACCTCAACACAATAAGCCAAATAGATTTGTGGTTCTTCACTGGTATGTTATCTCATTCTGATATGAAGTTAATTGGAGAAGTCAAGGGACTAGTGCAAGAATTTTTAAATGAGAAAAATCATTACTGCAACCCATAAATATGTACTAAAATGAGAAGTGGTTCTATGGACTATGAACCCCACTTTAAACACTTTCTTGACATGAAATATACATCATTGTATGAGATATTCAATAATGATCATGATAAACATAATTTGTGACAAATTGTAACATCCCGCTCTTGTGCACATTGAGTGAACTTATTTTTTGAGGACACTTGCTTGCAAGTGATCCAGATTATTATACTATTGGTCATTGATTATGATTATGAGGCATTATGGATGTGATTATATGTTATTTTGTGTATTTACATAGACAGGTTCTATTGAATGGGTTCTCCTGAGTGTGTAGGACTTTGGACCTCAAGGATGCAAAGGCATCGATGAAAACCCTTAGACTCCAGATCGATTCAAGTAGTGGACTATTGGGGTTTGATTGTTGTTGATATGACATATGAGCATCTGATTAGATGTTATGATGATTGATTTATTTCTAACATGATTCGTTGATGATGTCGGTTGATGATATCTTGTCGACCAGAGTCACATGTGGAGTAGAGGGGTGATGCACGACAACTAGATACGTTGAGGGAGAGGTGTGTACAACAACCCTACCACAACCTACTAGAACTCTCGCCATGGATCGAATTGTAGGTTAATGATTATCTAGTTCAAGAATACCCATGATGTCATGAGGGTATAATGCGACAGTCGCTCACGATGATTCTAAGGGGCATGCAATAAGGCATAGGAATTATTCCTTAGAGGCCCTTACTCTCCCACAAGATCACCTGGCAGAGTATTGACTCCAGGTTTTTTTTTTATGTCTACCAAGTCAGTCAAGAGGCGAATGGTACCCTTGGAGCACGTAGTGCATCCTAAAGGGCATGTCGCATGAGAAACAATGGAAAGAGGTGACTGGCACCCTTTGAGCACGTAGTGCATCCTGAAGAGCACGTCGCACAAGGGAAATAAAATGAGGTGAGTGACACCCTTGGAGCACCTAGTGCATCCTGAAGGGCACGTCACATTGTTAACTAATAAGTGAATAAACCTATATGGCCTTAGAACGAATGATGTGATAAGAAATATTTAAAAAACAATTTCCCTAATAAAAATGTCGCCCAACCTAGGAAAATAAAATCTAGGTCTAAGTGATATTGTGGTAAATATAATAATAATAATAATAATAATCATTAAACATGTGACGAGAAGGGGGTAAGAACTTCAATTAATTTATTAAAATCAAATCACTTTGGGGGATTATTTTTTTTTTTTAAAGGAAATGATTGTTTTGTTACATATGTTAATTAAAATTATTAATTAAAAAGAAAAAGGGGTAAAAGGTAATTTTTCTACACTTGCTAATTTGAGTTTTAGATAAAAAGGGAAAAGAGGGAAACTTAAAAGAATTAGGAAACTAAGGGGAAAACGGGGAAACATAAAGAAAAAGGGAAACATAAGGAAAAAGAAGAATG
>ML817838.1:63294-93549 GCA_009831015.1 Picea engelmannii | reverse complement strand
GCAATTTAATCCTTTTTCACCACAAAATGCAAGTGATATATCAATCTAACATTATGATTCAATAGTTGCAGAGTAAATAAGAAATGAACAAATGAGCAATCAAACACATACACCGTACACTAGTGTTTTATGTGGAAACCTAAAGTGGAAGAAAACCACATAATGTTTTTCCTTATATGTGTTTAAGAATTACATTCATTGGAAGCACTGACTTCCTTTGTTTTCTAGCTGCAACTAGAAGGAGGCTCCAACCCCCTAGTTTCTCAGGCTACAAACTTAATGAAGCTCCAACTCCCCAATTCTCTGGCTACAACTAGGAGGAGGATACAACCCCCTATGTTCTCTGGCTACAACCAGAAGGTGGCTACAACCAGCTGCCCTTGCCTCGTCCAACCTCCCTGACGTAGAAGTAGAATGATGGAACCATTGTCACACTATCACTGTGAGATATACTGTTGTAAACCTGTACCAATCAACCTTCACAAAACAACCTATACCAATAACCTGAACCATGCATCAACCTGTACCTCAACCTGTAATCAACATGTACCATAAACAAGTGCATCAACCATGCACCAACCTGTACCAAACAACCTGTAGTCAACCTGTACCATAAAAAAGTGCATTAACCATGCAACAACCTGTACCTCAACCTGTACCATTAACAAGTGCATTAACCATGCACCAAGCCTGTACCTCAACCTATACCATGAACAAGTGCATCAACCATGCACCAAACCTGTACAAATAACATGTCACAACAACCTGTCAAAACAACCTATAACAACAAATTGTCTCATCAATCTTATCAACCAAATTATATCTACTCACCAATATCAATCACCAAGAAGACTCTAAAAGATGTGCATCAAACAACCATAACACAACAATTCATAATCATCACCAAGATCAATATGTGATTCTAATAATATACCAATACAAGTATGTTACATCATCCATAAACCATGTGTCAACAATAATACTAATAAGTATCTCCAACCATGTACCAAGTATGTACTAATCATGTATCAACTACTCATCAACTATGACTCATCAATATGTACCAACATCATCAACTATACACCTCATGTATGTACTAACTCATCAACTACTTGTCTCAACCATGTACCCAAAATGTACCTCAACCAAAATCCCTCATCAATTTCATCATCCAAATCTGATTTGTATCTCTCTAATAAACCTGGTGTATATGATCGCATACATGCAAACATTCCTTAAATTTAACAACAAGAGACTAGCATTTTCATCAAACTTTGTTTTAGTCTCACATGACTAGTTTTAGATTAGTCAACAACCCTAACTTGAAATAATCATAACTTTGTACCTGTAATGAATAAAGATCTGAAAATAGTACACAATGTTCTTCGATGTGTTTTATGCAATTTCTCTAGGTTTAACTACTTTGAACCTCTCAGAAAAGGATCTGGCTTAGGATATGGCATACCTTTTTGAATTCTGGCTTATTCTAGAGAGTGAACTTGTAGATCGTTCCTCGCACAGAATATTTGTTGTATGGATCTAAAAATTTTACATAGAATACTACAGACTGTAATATAACCAAAAATTTGGCCTTGCTTAATTTAGATCTGTTATGAATAAGTTATGACGTTTTTACCCGAAACACATGTTTTAGACTAGTTTCAGGACTAGCCATAAACCCTATTTTCGATGGAGTGTAACTCCAAAACTACAATGACCCCCAAGCAAAAATTCATACCATAACTACTTGGATATATTTTTCCTATAAATTTCATGGTCTGAATCATTCTATAAAAAAAGTTATTGCAGAAATGGTGAGATGACCTGTAAATAACATACCTTAGAAAGCATCATCAAAAAAATTTATCCTCCCTTGAATTTTGGTCTTCTTTACTTAACCTTCTCTCTGAAATTCGGCTCATATATCATTTGGTTACTTCAGTCACCTGTAGATGTTCAATATGCTCAAGTGTGATATAAAATGAGAGAGCCTTGCCTCTTATTTATACTTTCATGTAGCTTTCTCAAGGGGTTACCTTTTAACCATCTTAACCCACTTTCCTTATTTTAGGGTTAACAAACTTCTAACCACTTGTCGAATTAGTAATTTATCCATTAAATTTATTATTTAAATAATTTATTTTGTATCGACTTTGACTTATAATAATAATAATAATAATAGTACGCTCATCATTTCACTTTACTTCAAGGGGTTACCTTCTAACCATCTTAAACCACTTTCCTTTATTTAGGTCTAACCCACTTCTAACCACTTATCAAATTAGTAATTTCTCCATTAACTTTATTATTTAAATAATTTATTTGTATTCACTTTGAATTATAGTACACTCATCACTTCACTTTATTATTTACCTTCTAAAATCTCTTAAACCACTTTGACTACTTTGACCTTTTGGGGCTTCTCGATGACTCGTGAGGGTTCTCCAACTTCACATGGCCATAAATCTCTAACCATGAGGAGTTATGTGAAGTTACACATACCACTGGAAATGGAATGACATGTAATATCCATATAGAATAGTATTACCTACAAATATATCAAAACTCATATCATTATCCATCAAACAAACTTGGGTCCATTACCCAAACCTTGGTTCTCCAACTTCACATGGCCATAACTCTCTAACTATGAGGAGCTATGTGATGTTCCACATACCACCGAAAATGGAATGACATGTACTATCCATATAGAATAATATTACGTCAAATATATTAAAACTCATACAGTTATACACGAAACAACCTTGGGTCCATTACCCAAACCTTTGTGCTACCACAATTCGGTACCAGACTTTCTCTAAGGGCTAACATCAATCTACAATATCATTTTCCAATGGTTTAAATCAATGACAACCAAAACTCCATACCAATTGTCCATCAACCTAAGCCAAATTTCTGACACAAGGATATGGTGATAATATATAATGTTAGCATATATATTAGCATAATCCATTAACATACATGACAATTACGCCCATGGAATAATAATTCAAATATTTGCAAGATATTAATTGGAAGAGAAAATAGTATTTCTATTAAAATAATCAACAGAAGTATATAGGTGACAAAATTCTATAACAACACACATTAGAACCGAGAAACTAAGTCCCTCTAGCTGGGCCTCCACCACTTCAATCCTCCACCAAAGGAAATTTCATATAAAGGAGACAATGAGGTTCTCCATCAAAAAGAAGGAAGAGCTTGGGGGATAAACAAGGAGTTCGGACTTTCAAGGATAAAGGGATGCAGACTCATTATGAAGTGAAATTTCTCCAGAGTGTCTTTGATCTCAAAGTTGAATTGCTCAATCTCCTTCAAGTCTTGGATAAGGCTCAATTTATATTCTTCAAATGGAACTGAAGGGCCGATTCAGAGTGTTTCTAGTATATGGAAGGTCAAGGATTATGGATCTCGTGACATGGCGTGGAAACCTGATACAATTTTTTATTTTGAGCACTTAACCTAATGTACACGGATTGTAGTGGAGAAAACTGCATATACATTGTTCTCTAATTGATAGGGCGCACATATGTGGAAAAATGTGTTTTTTTGGCTCTGGAAGGTACAAAAGGGGACTTCAAGTATGCATAGGGAAATGGAAAGGCCATCCAAGTAATTTGCATGGGGTGAGGAAAACTTTTCTGTAATAGATGGCCCCTAATGTGTGAGGTCAGAGGGGTATCTACGATGGACGAAATGCATTATAATTCCCAGAAGTGGAGTAATGGAGACTCAGTTGGAAGTGCTAGTTACTCATGAGCAACTATTTGATATATTTCCACATTGATCTACAATGTAATTCAAATTGGCAACAATGTGTACAAAGTCAATTGTATAGCATACTTGGGATTATAGTTGATTTCTGTGTGTCATTCTGTCTATTGTGGTTTACCCCATGCCATAGAGAGATTTTTATCGTAACAAAATTGGCGACCATACTAGGGACTTCAAGTCTATATAGGGAAATGGAAAGTCCATCCAAGCAAGTTGCATGGGGTGAGGAAAAATTTGTTGTAACAAAAACTAAATCAACCTGAATTGGTGTTTCTACTCTCCCAACGATTATTAAAATATAAGAAAATATATTATAAAAAAGTCATTATAATTTATTTATTTTAAATAGTTTCTTTTTAAATTGCATTGTTAATATATTTTTAACACAAATAATGTAAGAAGAAGTTAACATTGTTAAGATAAGAACCATAATGAAACAAATATTAAGATAACTTATAAAAATCAACTATATTGTAAAAAATCTCCAGCTTTCTAGATCCATACATGATTGGAAAAAAATGTTTTTTTTGTGGACTCATCCAACCAAGGGAAAAATTCTCATAAAAAAATACAATGTGGAGGAGCCGGCAAGGGACAATATTAAGTTGAAATCCTTATCTTGGATTTCAGATTAGATTGAGTTCGACAAATATTCCCACATGCTATACCTTCCAAGGATGACCTAATCAAGGTCCATAGAGTTCAAGCTCTTGAGGTTACCCAACTCTGGAGGAATTGATCCTAAGAGGCTATTCACTTGCATAAACAATGTCTCTAGATTCTCCATATTATCGAACTATGGAGGAATGGGACTAGATAAACCACACTTTGACATGTCCAAACAAATAAGATTCATCAACTCCCCCACTATAGGAGGTATTTCACATTCAAATTCATTGTAATAGGCCACATAAAGGTCTTGAAGCTAACTGAGATTTCCTAGTTCTCCTAGAAACTTTCCTCTCAGTTCATTTCTAGAGATTATAAGATAATCCAACTTGGTCCAACCACTATACTTAGCAAGAATGATATTATAAAAGTAGTTCCCTTCAATGTGAAGATCCTTGAGAATCATAAATGCGGTCACATCCATTGGTAATGGCCCTGTGAAGTTGTTGTTGTAAGCATCCAAGATATCCAAGTCCTTCAATTTGGAGAAGTTAGATAGAAACTACCCATTAAATATATATTTTGGATATATTATAAGCCTATAGCATTGGTGATCTCATAAGGGAATGGGCCAACAAAGGAATTGGTCGAAAGAGTGAGATTGATAAAGCTACAGAGATGACCTATTTTTGGAAGAATTTGGCATGAGATATTCATGTTAACGAACAAGCGTATAGTTGAGATCCGGCACAACATTCGTAATCCCTTCTCTTATGAACATGTAATGTCCCCATTAGGTTGAAATCCACACCCATGGAAGTGGTCTTGATATGATAGGGGGAGTTCGTGGACTTTGGACTATGGATTTGATATTAACTAGTAGTTTCCAACCTCTAATTGAATTGTACCAGTGACCCACCAAAATGTCTTAATAGATAACACTGCGAGGCTTCCATTCTCATATTCCAATAGTCCTTGGAAGATTAGAAACACCAATAGTGGTCAATTTAACTATAATTATGAAAAGTGGAGTGGATCAAGGTGGCATATTTTCACTGAATGTAGAGATACCACAATCTTTTTAGAAAAAAAATGTCCCATGATTACCAATATTTTTTTCCATTTTTTTAATTATATAATTTTAAATTAATAATATAAGATAATAAAATTAATAATAATGTACACTCTAACACTACTAAATAATTTTATAAATAATTATAATAACATGATTTAATAATTATTATAATAATATTATCTATTTTAAAAATAATATTACTACATTTATTTTCTTAATAATTTAATTTAAATAAAGATAATTTCATCTCATCGGTCATCAATACTTTAACTTCAAGCTACTCTACCATAATATCCAATAGTGTGTTGGATTACTGAGAGGGGGGGGGTGAATTAGTAATAGATCAATTTAATCATTTTTCATCATAAAATGCAAGTGTTATATCAATGTATCATTACCATCCAATAATTGCAGAGTAAATAAACAATCAACAAATGAGAAACCACACACATACACGATACACCAGTGTTTTTCCTAGAAACCCAAAGCGAGAGAAAACCACATAATATTTTTTCTTATATGTCTTTAAGAATTACATTCATTGGAAGCACCAACTTCCTTTATTTTCCAGTTGGAACTGGAAGGAGGCTCCAACTCCCTAGTTTCTCAGGCTACAACCTGAGGGAAGCTCCAACTCCCCAATTCTCTGGCTGCAACCAAAAGGAGGCTACAACCCCCTATGTTCTCCGGCTACAATCGGAAGGTGGATACAACCACCTATCCTTTCCTTGTCCAACCTCCCTGACGTATAAGTAGAATGATGGAACCACTGTCACACTATCACTGTGAGATATACTATTGTAAACATGTACCAATCAACATACACCAAACAACTTGTACCAATAAATTGAACCATGCATCAACCTGTACCAAAAACAAGTGCATCAACCATGCACCAACCTGTACCATAAATAAGTGCATCAACCATGCATCAACCTGTACCAAACAACTTGTAATCAACATGTACCATAAACAAATGCATCAACCATGCACCAACCTGTACCATCAACGAGTGCATCAACCATGCACCAAATATGTAACAATCATGCATCAAATACACATCCACTATGACTCATCAAGATGTACCAACATCATCAACTATACACCTCATGTATGTGCCAACTCATCAACTACTTGTCTCAACCATGTACCCAACATGTACCTCAACCATAAGCCCTCATCAATTTCATCATCCAAATCTGATCTGATCACATATACCTCAAACACTATACCACAAGTCTATACCTCAAACCATGTGCTATAACCTCACTATTATACAACCTCTATCTGTACCAATAACTTCAACAACATACCTCAACCAAAATCCCTCAAACATGAACAACAATTAGACTTCAGTAGATCTACCTCAGATCAACTCTACAACAAGACATAAACTCCCAATAGGGATTCCAACATATTTACAAGGAAAACCCTCAACTTGATTCATAAATTTAACACTACACATATGAGAACCATACATTTTTTCTTCTTGTAGCGTTCTACTACCGCGATTTTGCTGCTGCGAATCCACTGCTGCGATTTTTCTGCCGGACTTTTTCTACATCGGTTTTTCTTCTGCACATTTCCTACTGTGATTTTTCTTCCACACTTTTCTTGCTGCACTTTTTCTTCCGCACTTTTCCTACTGCACTTTTCTTGACGCACTTTTTCTGCCGCGGCTTTCCTACCGCACTTTTTCTGTCGCACTTTTCCTGCCACACTTTTTTCTATCAATAATACCTACCTAAACAACCTTTCACAAAAATAGATATTCAATGATATTCAAGTGTGATATGAATGAGAGACCATTGCCTCTTATTTATAATTTTATGTAGCTTCCTCAAGGGGTTAGCTTCTAACCATCTTAACCCACTTTCCTTATTTTAGGGCTAATCCACTTCTAACCACTTGTCCACTTAGTAATTTCTCCATTAAATTTATTATTTAAATAATCTCTTTTGTATCCAGTTTGACTTATTGTACACTCATCACCTCACTTTATTATTTACCTTCTAAAATCTCTTAAACCGCTTTCCTTATTTTAGGGCTAACCCACTTCTAACCACTTGTCCACTTAGTAATTTCTCCATTAACTTTATTATTTAAATAATTTATTTTGTATCCACTTTGACTTATAGTACACTCATCACTTCACTTTATTATTTAAATANTTAAATAATTTCTTTTGTATCCACTTTGACTTATAGTACACTCATCACTTCACTTTATTATTTAAATAATTTCTTCTTTGCAACCACTTTGACTACTTTGACCTTTTGGGGCTTCTAGATGACTCATGAGGGTTCTCCAACTTGACATGGCCATAACTCTCTAACCGTGAAGAGTTATGTGGCGTTCCACTTACCATCGAAAATAGCATGACATGTACTATTCATATAGAATAGTCTTACCTACAAATATATCAAAACTAATACCATTATCCATCAAACAAACTTGGGTCCATTGCCCAAATGTTTGTGCTACTAGAATTCTTCAAGGGTTGACATCAAGGACAACCAACCCAATTAATCAACATAGTGTAAAATATAAATATCAATTATCTAAGTTAATATTCTAATTATGGATTAAGGTTAATATAAATGTCCATGCCTCTGGATCTTAGGCTTTGAAATGGAGAAACGTTTAGGAAGAGCATTGAAACCTCATTTTATAATCGACATAGCTTCCCCAAAAAAGAAGAAAGCATGCTTAAATAGTCTCATTCTAATGGAAATGAAATAAATGAATGGATGAACATCTCAAAAAATAATAAATATTAATGCAACTATCAAGCAATCTAGAACTGATGCTTAGATTTGTAGGATTGTTGTGGCTAAAATGGCGGAAGACTTTATAATTCATGTTGGAGGATGTCGACTTGTTGAGTCCTAATGATATTTATGCGTCTTGTCATCACGCTATGAATTCATTTCCAAAATTTAATAGCAAACAAAGAACCGTACACCACAGGAAGGAGGAATATGCCACCAGACGTGACAAAGATATTACATCAGCGGTTTTAAATGTGCTAACTGGTGGCAGTGTTTTATTAGTTGCAGAAAGACGATGAAAAATTTCAAGAGTCTTTCCCTTAAAAGAACACCTTCGACGTAACAATAATTAAATAAATAAACAAATACCTATCAAATGTAACTTTGATCACCACCTTTAATAAAGTATATTATTTTTAATAAAATATATTTTTGTGTTAGTGTTAACCCCAATTTTTTTCATTACCACTTTCTTCACTTATTCATTACGTTACCTTCAACAAAATAAGAATTTGGGTTGCGCATCCACTCTCATCTTTTTCATCACCAAGTTCCCCACTTACACATTCTCATTACCATCAACCGGGTTCACAACTTTCTCTATGTAGAAAATCATTGGGCTCAAACTCATTTATAATTTTTTGTAATGTGGATCTTTATGTCAGTTTAAGAGTTAAGGATCGAATCAAGTTTTTTTTTTTTTAAAACAATATATAATAATAATAATAATAATGATAATAATTTATTTTTAAGATACTAAATTGGTGCAAGAGACCTCTTTGTTTGTTATTCAAGGGACTTCCTTCATTCAATGATTTGATTGCTAAATTTTACTAAGATATACATACCCTATCCTCCTCTGGATTTGAACATGTAGCCTCCAAAGATATCAGAAAATATAACAACATCTATATAAATAATATTAAATTAAATATTCTTATGATTAATCATAAGACATACGACTTTTAGAAAATGGTTTAGTAAAGAAAATATTTTTGTCTGAGAAATAAGTTTCTATAAATAAACAAGTTTTAAAGGACAAAAACCTTTACTTAAAAGCAATAAATGGTTTTTTCTTTTAAGATAGAATACAATACATAAAAAATGTCAAGTGATTTATATAGTAAATTTCTTTATATAATGGAAGGATGTTTAAAAGTTGAAGATTATTGATATCCATCACTTTATGACAGGCTTAACTTTAAGGGCTGTAATTTTCAAAGTTGAATATCTCTCTCTATATATAATGGGAACAATATCATAAAGAATAATGGAAAAAAAATACAAACTTAATTAATTTATTAAATTCTAGTGTGAATATCATATATTAAATCTCACTGAAGTCTCATTATTTAGATAAAAGCAAACATGAAATTCATAACTAGTTTTCCTAGTCTCCAACTCAAGATTATAATTGGATATTTTTTTCTTTATGTTGCGATGAGAGTTTTTTTTCTCATCCACGTTATCTATCTTCGTGAAAGAATAATAATAATCCATTTCCTTCATGTCTTCCCTCTTTTTCTTTGGAAATCTTAAATTTTCTCAACTGTCATGATCAACAACCTTGATAATTGAGTACATATCTCATTCCAATGCTTGTTGCATACCTCTTTCTTAACTACCACCTTAAATACATTTTGGGCATTGAATTTATTTTGGAAAAATGAGCATCACGGAAACCCACCATTCTCTTTAACCAAACTTTGTTCATACTCTAGGATCTCTAATCTCCATCATCTAATATCCTTTCCATCAAATCCCTATTATCTTTGCAAAAAAATTCCTTGTATGCTCTTTATCAGCTTCGATAAAATCCTAACCACCAATGTTATGCTACCATGTGTCCTCTTTGTTGTGATCATCCTCTTATTGTGGATTTCAAAAATTTTGGAGTTCTTTCTTCTCATTTCCTCTAAATATCTTGAACCCTAACCTCCACAGAATTGAAAATTCAAAGAGGGTGTGAAAGATGATGCATTGTCTAGGGGGTACTCTTTCATTAGAGTCCCCTAGTAAATGGAGAAGATGGTTCTTGCTTAAAATATTGAGATAGGATGTTCATGCAATGGTTGCCTAACTTGGCCAAGCCCTCTTTTGAAAATCCATGTGGCTTCTTCTAAACCATTACGTTCCCAATGAAATAGATATTCTTTTGTCTCTCAACCCCTAATTTTGTTGCATGTAGATATTTCTTCTAATGTATCTACAATATCATCCTTATATCACTCTAGAATATTCTCTTTCCAATAAAAAATCTACTCATGTTCACCCCTATGATACTCATATACTTCGATTACATTGAATGTTGGTGAGATATCCAAACTTCTGATACTTCCAACACATAAACGATATCTAAAATTTATTTAAAATCCTTAAAGGTCCTATCTTCATCATCTTCATCATCTTGTTATATTTTTCTCATGGGAAGATTTTCTTCCACAGATGTGCTAACACAAAGTCTCCTTCAAAATTCTGTTGGAGATATTACATAGTCACCTATTTAATTATTTTCCTAAGGTTGATAGTCCAATGTTGATAACGCTTCCTTAGATGAGAATATTCTCTCTAGAGAATATTCCCCGGCAAAATAGGGCGATCCTTTTCATTTCATAGTCAGTTACACTTAGTTAAAATAGTGGAAGTCACTCATGCATGGGAACCTTGATTTTATCACCATAAGTTGCATGTTTTTACTCTCACTTCCACACATGTGACTTAGTTAACTGATGATTGCATGGATCAGTTGATTGGGACTATGTGGCAAATTAATCTAGTTTTTGTCAGTGAGAATCTAAATCTCTCTAGATCACTAGTATGGCAACTTTACTTAGCCATGTATAATATATCATGTGTAATTAATAATTCTCTCATTAGTCAACACCATTCTATTTATTTTTTTCTCTCATCTCTTCTCTCCTCTCAATTTGCAAGATTTGTACGAATTGTTGTTAGATAGATTCGCTAAGCAGGTTTCACCACAATTCTACATGGTATCAAAGCCCACAGGTTGATAGGATCAAGTGATCTAAAAATGGAATAAATATGTTTCCAATAGATCTTAAAAATGAAGATGACTTATCTCTTTAAATTGAAAGTGTAAAATGGCATGTGTTTGGGTAATTGGATCAAGTTACTAACACATAAATTTAGTGAGTTTTACTTAAACAAGCATAGTATATAAGACTGATAAAAAGAACCATCAACAATGAACACATAACACAAAAAATGATAAAGGTGTTCACCCCTCTCTTGGGCTACATCTATTGGTCCAGCTTCCCTTGGATCATTTTCATTATTCTTAAAAACTTGCTCTTGCAGTCCTCATAATACAAAATGGATGGCTTCAATGGCTTCAGAACGTCCAAAAACCTCTAGTTGGTCTTTTTCGGCACTTGGTTTGGCCAAAAAATGAAGAAGTTACACTTCCTCGAAGTTTTTTACTTCAAGCTTGTTGTACCTACTTGCCAAAATGCACCTGTGAATGAACAACCTAGCTCCCACAGTGTTACTGGGCCCAAAACCCAGCACACATGCACATCCCACAAAACGAGGCAATTTGTCGAACCGTTAACAAGATTAGTGCCCCCTTGGGCGGAGGTGTTGGTCGCATGGGGGGCATGTGGCCACATCCCAACTTCTTTCTTGGGCCCATTTGCATGAATACATTTGGTGCTGACAAGTGGCGGATGCATGACACATAATACTGTTGGTGTGTTAAACCCTGTGCCAAGGTTAAAGGTAAGGGTGTATGCTGTAGCGTCGAGGGATAAAATCCATCAAAATCCACGCCAAAATTTAGTGCATATGGATCGTAAAATATGTAGTGTGGACTGCGAGCTATACCAAAACAATATCCACGTGTGCCTAAAGGGTTAACGATCCAGGCACATAATCGAGGACTTAAAATCCAACACGTAAATTCTCACACCAACATATAAGGAGGAGGTTACATGGTTTGGTTCTATATAAACGCGTCGGGGGATGGGGCAGCCCTTTACTCCACCGAATATAACTTTGTTACAATTTAAATGATTATATTAGACCATATGAAATAAGCTCAGTCGTGGGCAGGCTGGTAGCTCAACCCTTCCAAAAATATCCCCCATGCCCGAAGGTCGTGGGTTCAACTCCTATGTAGTCACATAAAAATTTTCCACAACAAACCAATGGAGGGGTGCCATGTGGTAGCCCACGACTTGGCCACATGGCACCATTACATTTTCCCACCAAATGACATGTGTCAAACTATGAGTCGACCACGTCTGCCACACCTTCCCAGTCAGCATGCCACTCCTATTCTACGTCATTGTATGTCTGTACGGCATGTACATTCATCTGCCAGGTCAGCACTGTATGGACTATACAGACTATACAGTCAGCAACAAATTTGTCTGTTTAGCAAAATGAACAGAAAGCGATATCTTGCTGATATGACATCTATTTGAGCCCGTTCAGGTTGTGTTGGGTTTGTAACAACGAGGCCTACGCACATGTCTAATTTGAATCGATTCCGAGCACTTTGATTTTTGAGCACAATTTGATCCCCTGGATCACACCTCCCCATTAGGAAGCTTTTGGACCTCCAAAAGACTACTTTTAGTCAATCTGTAGATGACGGTATAGTTCCTCCACCTTTACAATCTCAATCCATCCAGTCTTGCTTAGATTGGTTCCTTTGAGACCAATATGAAACTTGTCATGCCTTGTTATGTACTTGGCTTGGCTCTTTCTCAATTGTTCTTGAACGATTTGCTGCACAAAATGAATTGGTTCATTCTTGGCCTGGTTATAATCATGTTGAAAGTAATGTAGATGATCATCCCAAAACGTAGGATTCTTTCTTTGCAATTACCCACCGTCTCGCCCATACCAAGATGGTTAGCAGCAAGAGAAGAATGTGCTTCCCTTATCTCGTTGACTCTTTCACCCTGTGAAAAACATAGCTTGCCAAGATACAAAAGTTTACCATGCACATAGGAATCCAATTCCTTAACTTGGTTAGCATGACATAATGCTGCATAAAAATATTTGAAATCAGCATCTATAGCATACTATTCCCAATATCATATTGTTCCATTGAAAAACTTCTTGATTCCCTCTTGAGGTTCATTCCCTCCTCTTGCCTCTAAATGAGTAGCCTGGACACATACTTCATCTAGATTTGAATGATTAAACATAAGTATTGTATGCCTCAAGTAGCTATGCAAAGCTCCAATGTATTTGAGCAAAGTATCTTGTGAAGATAAATCTACACCCAAAACCAAGGCTCTTCTCCTAAATTCTTGATTGAAACTTTGCACATCTTTCCCTTTGGATTGCCTAAAGTTTTAACAATTCAACATGTATGCTAATGGATAAAATTGCCTTTTAATTGCAATAATAAAATCATTCCAAGAGGATAAAACTTTACCATGTTTCTTCATGTCCTCTTGAGTTTTGTCTTCTCACCAAATGAGTGTTGCACTGTCCAATCTTAAAGAATCAATCTGAATCTTAGTTTCATCATCTATGATTCTTTGTATCCTACAATACACTTCAATCAGATGAATCCAATTATCTAATTTCTCAGCATTTACCTCTCCATTGTACATTGGCAATTCAAACTTAATATCAAGCTTTCGTAAAAGAGTTTGTAAAGGAGTTTTACCATGTCCTTTTGGAGAACTTGGATGTGCTTGTCAAATGGTGGAAGAGGTGGAAGATGGAGGTAAAGTTGGTGGATAATCACCACTCCCTCCATTTCCCTTTGGAGTTTTATCACCACTATCTCCATTGCCCTTTGGAGGGTTGGAGATTTCACCCTTCAATATTGCATTCCTTTAATCAAACAAATCTTTCACCATTTTAGCCATATCAAAGAAGGCATTCTTGAAATTTTCCTACTCTGAAGGAAGCGTTCCATGGCTGTCCTCATGAGCCATACTTGGTGAAAATCTCCTTGAAACTTGAGGTGATTTGATAGTTCTCCTTCTTGATAGTTGAGAACTTGTCTCTACAAGTTGACCTTATCCTCTTGTGATCTTCAACTTTGAAAGCATCATAAAAACAAAAACAACTTGCAAACAATCAAGTCTTCAAAAACCAAAGATCTGATACCAACTGATTTGAAAATGGAATGAATATGTTTCCAATAGATCTTAAAAATGAAGAAGACTTATCTCTTTAAATTGGAAGTGTAAAATGGCATGTGTTTGGGTAATTGGATCAAGTTACTAACACATAAATTTAGTGACTTTACTTAAATAGGAGAAGCATATCAGACTGATTAAAAAAATCATCAACAATGAACACATAACACAACAAATGATAAAGGAGTTCACCCATCTCTTGGGCTACATCTCTTGGTCCAGATTGCCTTGGATCATTTTCATTATTCTTAAAAAATTTCTGTTACATAATACAAAATGGATAGCTTCAATGGATTCAGAATGTCCAAAAACCCCTAGTTGGGCTTTTTTGGCACCTAGTTTGGCCAAAAAATGAAGAAGTTACACCTCCTGGAAGTTTTTCCCTTCAAGTTTGTTGTACCTCCTCACCAAAACGCACCTGTGAATGAACAACCTAGCTCCCGCAACGTTACTGGGCCTAAAATCCAACACACACACACACACATCCCACAAAATGAGGTAATCTGTCAAACCGTTAACGAGATTAGAGCCCCCTTGGGCAGAGGTGTTGGTCGCATGGGGGGCATGTGGCCACGTCCCAACGTCTTTCTCGGGCCTGTTTGCATGAATAAATTTGGTATTGACAAGTGGCAGACGCTTGGCACATAAGACTATTGGTTTGTTAAACCTTGCGCTAAGGTTAAAGGTAAGTGCATATGCTATAACGTTGGGGGATAAACTCCATCAAAATTTGCGCCAAAATTTAGTGCATATGGATCGTAAACTATGTAGTGTGAACCACGGGCTAT
Source organism: Picea engelmannii (assembly GCA_009831015.1). Classification (NCBI taxonomy): domain Eukaryota; kingdom Viridiplantae; phylum Streptophyta; class Pinopsida; order Pinales; family Pinaceae; genus Picea; species Picea engelmannii. The sequence goes on along the minus strand of ML817838.1, from coordinate 78,380 downwards.
ACCAAAACAATACACATGTGTGCCCAAAGAGTTAACGATCTAGTCACATAATCGGGGGCTTAAAATCCAACACGTAAATTCCTGCACCAACATATAAGGAGGAGGTTACATGGTGTGGTTCTATATAAATGCGTCGGGGGTTGAGGCTAGGCCCCAACCCTTTACTACGTCGAATATAACTTTGTTACAATTCAAATAATTATATTAGTCCATATGAAATAAGCTCCACCATGGGCGGGCTAGTAGCTCGACCCTGCCAAAACTCTCCCCCACGCCCAAAGGTCGTGGGTTCGACTTCTATGGATTCACATAAAAAATTTCCACAACAAACCAACATAGGGGTGCCATGTGGTAGCCCATGACAAGGCCATGTGGCACCATTACATTTTCCCACCAAATGACATGTGTCAAACTATGATTTTACCATGTCTACCACACCTTCCCAATCCACATGCCACTCCTTTTCCATGTCACTGTATGATTAGATGCGACATCAACATTGTACAGACTATACAGTCAACAAAAAAATTTCTTGTTTGGAAATACGAACAGAACTACGCATGTTTGAGTCCATTCAAGTTGCGTTGGGTTCGTAACAACGAGGCCTATGCACATGTCTGATTTGAATCAATTAAGGGCACTTTTATTTTTTAGCACAATTTGATCCCCTGGATCAGCAAGGTCCATAAGGGATATGCAATCAGAAAAGATGGATTATTCGCCGAAAATACTTCTCATGCCTCATAACTAATTTGATTGGAAGCTAAAAAATTTGCATTAAGTCAGATGCAGAGGCTTGTACCGTATTACCATGGCTACAGAGATTGAGACAACCTATGTTATCTATAAAGACATGTATCTGAACCACATGGATGAGGCTTATGGCCTCCTCTATGTATCTATGTCCCCCGAGATTTTGTTTTACATTGGAGATTGTACCACACTAGATGATATTTGGACAAAGTTGGAGGACCTCTTTGGAAAACAGGACGAAATGAGAGGCCATATGTTCGAGGTCGAGATAAATTCCTTATATCCAAGGAATTTTAACAACATCCAGGACTTATTTATGAAGTTCAAGTCCCTCTTGTTGGTGTTTGGACAACACCGGGAAGACAAGGACTTATTTATGAAGTTCAAGTCCCTCTTGTTGGTGTTTGGACAACACCAGGAAGACATTCTTCCATATATATATATAATAAATATGTAGTTATTTATTATTCAAGGGACACATCTTTTCATGGATGGTCACCATATGCTCTATATATGGAACACTCATCATTGTAATGATATATTCATATACAATATCATCTCATATGAAAAATCAACATGGTATTAGAGCAGGACTAGGGTTAACTCCCTCATGGGAGGCCCGAGAAAATGAGAGAGATAGATTTCATATTCCCAGGTTCATACTTATGGAATGTGATGTACTCTTGATATTTTAGAGGTCTCAAACCAAATGATCGAAATTGTAATTCTAAACCAGATTCCAACTAACTTTCATGATAAGTTCTTGTGGATGATTAGGTGATAAATAGATATCATATAAAGCTTATCCTACTATGAAATTTCCAAAGCTTCTCAGAAGTAGTAGTTATGAATTTATACAACAAAGTCAACAATACTCTAGATATATCTTCCCAATTTTGTAACACCAAAGCTATCCTCACAAATTCATTAGCAATTTAAATGCAGAAACTAAGACGACTACTTTCAAACAAATTGAACATCAAATGGAATGATGTCACTCACGTTTTATTCAAGGCTTAAGAAGAATATTGTTGGCCACTCTATTCATTGAAGAACTCACAACCCTTCCTCGCTCAAGTGTCAAACGATTACGAGGAAAGCATTATCTGGCTTGCACTGTCTTCGTATCTCCAACGACTATTGATTCCTTTAGGGCCTCCATAATTAAACCCAAAATTTATGAGGAGAAGGTGACGATTACTGCAGAGAAATTGTTTATAATTTTTAGTGGCTCTGGTGCCAACAACATTGTCATCATGTGGAATGATAGTGAGAAATAGAGTGGGGATACAAATTAGTGCACAACCGTGTATGTTTTAGCTTCATATTTTCATGGATAGATATATCACTATCCTGAATTCATATGGTCCGAGCGATCAAGATGTGGCACTAAGGATTTTAGGAGATCGCTTTGTGTTCTACTAATGTATCTTTCTGGGCTATCGATACACCGTCTTGGATGAGGGAATGGTTACTTTAGTAATTATTTCATTGAAGGTGTCACTGATTTTCATATGCAGTGATGGAAAATCTATGAGAGATGCCATCTACATATGATATCTTAGTTGAATGGTGATATATTTCCATAACATATAAGATATTTTGGCTATGAATGTCTAGGCTACTCATAGATCCCTGAGGGATTCAAGAAGTTCAACTTTGAAGAATTGGAGAAAGCGACAAATAACTTCATGATAATACTGGGACTCGGGATATATTGGATCTAGCACGTGGAGGATGCATAAAAAGTATTTGATAGAATGCCTCAATGAGATGATCGTGATAGGGTTTTCTAGAAGGATCTGAGGTGTGGTCAAGATGTGAGAAGGGGATCAGATGATGGCACAAGTGCAAGGATGTGAGCGGTGAAGGCTCACTTGGCTAAGATATGTGTCGGGATGTGAGAGGGATAAGACTGACTCATCGATCAGTGAAATAGGGAGTTGGCCTCAAGAGTTTGAAATGAAGGATCATGGCTTGATACATTATTTTTTGGGATTAGAAGTATGGTAGAATCTAGGGGAGATCTTCCTTGGTCAAGGGAAGTATGTTATCACGATCCTTTAGAGATTTAGGATGATGGAATGCAAGTCCATGGAAACTCTCATGGTGACAAACATGAAGAAGTTGAGAGACTTGAATTCTGATCTAGTATATCCCTCCATGTACCAAAAATTGATTGGCTCACTGATGTATTTGGTTAATACTAGAAAAAACATTTGATTTGTTGTGAACACACTGAGCCAGTTCTAGGTGGAACTGAGACATGAGCATTGGATTTCCTCAAAGCACATTTTGAGATTTTTTGTGGCACGCTAAATTATGGTTTAAGATCTATCTCAAATAGTGATGCACAAGTACAAGGATATACAAATTCGGATTGGGCAAGTAGTGCAAATGACATAAAGAATACTTCAGGAGTATGCTTCAGTGTGGGCTATGCTATGATATCTTGGACTAGTAGGGAAAAAGTATGTCACACTCATTACTGCAGAGGCATAGTATATTATAGCTTGTGATGGATGTACATAATTAGAATGGCTATGTAAGATGGTTTCTAGACTATTTGATCAAGTGCTAGATTCGACCATAATACACTATGATAATCAAAGTTGTGTGAATCCTTCAGAGAACCTTGTGTTCCATGACAGGTCGAAGCACATTGAAATCAAGTATTATTACATCTATGGTCGAGTCCAGAAGGGAGAAGTAAAACTCCGGTATATCTCCATTGATGAGAAGATAATGGATATTCTAATGAAACCCTTGTCCAAAGGGAAGTTTGTATACTTCAGGGACAAGTTGGGACTTGTGGAGATTTCTCCCTTGGTTCAGAGGGAGTGTTGATTTGTATCATGCTATTACAACGTAGATATGATGATTTTGCATCATGCTAGTACAACTTATATTGATACAGATGTCTGAACTCACATCATGCTAGTACAACTTAGATATGATGCATTAGCATCATGATAGTACAACTTAGAGATGATGCAATTTCCTTAATCACATCATGCTAATACAACTTAGATATGATGCAGTAGCATCATGCTAGTACAACTTCGAGATGATGCAAAGGCACTTATCTACATCATTCTAGTAAAACTTAGATATGATGCAAACACATCATGCTAGTACAACTTAGAGATGATGTAGATAATACTCCACATTATGCCAACATAGCTTAGATATGAAGCATTCACATCATGCTAGTATGACTTAGAGATGATACATTGGATGATATGACTTGAGGTGCACCATGCCAAATGCATTATGGCTCAGACATGATGCAGTTGATGATATGTCATGATATATTTGATGTAAATTTTCATTAGATAAAATTGTTCAACTTGAATACATTTAGCTGCTTGTCATGAATACCTCCCTAGTTAAGAGGGAGTGTTGAAATTGTAACTATGGTCTGTCTTCATAATGTATTTATTTGAAAAAGAATATTCTAGAAAAGAATGTGTACTTGTAAAATTAGGCCCTACATGTGGCACATATGGTGACCTGATCAGGAAAACTTGTCCTTGTAGTCACATGACACTCCATTGAGTGCATGACAATTGTGAGACACATGCATAGTTGTGAGACTATGGCAAAGATTGTGTGTCTCTATACAATAGCTATGTGATATTATGGTGGTTGTGTACCACTGGAAGATATTGTGTGCCTCTAGATAGTATTTTTGTGCTACTACAATGGTTGTGTACCACTGACAGTGATTGTATGTCACTGGAAAGTAGTTGTGTGCTACTAGAGTGGTTTTGTACCACTCGTAGTGACTGTGTGTCATTGGAAAATAGTTGTGTGCTACTACGGTGATTGTGTTCCACTGGCAGAGGCTGTGTGTATTTGGAAAATAGTTGTGTGCTACTATAGTGGTTGTGTACCACTGGAAGTGATTGTTTGCCACTAGAAAATGGGTGTGTGCTACTAGCAGTGGTTGTGTACCATTGGGCAATAATTGTGTACTACTATGGATTAGCACAATCATGTTCTATTTGATGGAATTGTAGTAGTTTTGTGCTACTAGCTGATTGCAATGGAGACTACCAGATTGCTTGGAAGTGGTTGTGTGTTATTGCTTGATCACAGAGACTATGAAAGATTATTTGAGCTATCGATGGTATGGTAGTAGCTATGTGCTACTAGTTGATTGTAGAGTATTCAGTGGACTACTAGATGAAGACAAAATGGAAATATACCTTCCTAGTTAAGAGGGAGCATTAATGTTTGAGGCATCGAGCAAGAGAAATTATCCCTAGAGGGTCTTGTGTGGACTAGTAGGGGGGAATGTGGACTTCATCCTAACATGCCTTAGATTGTCAGATAAAGGAACCAAGACATTGGTTTCATGAGGAAACCTCAATGTCTTGGGGGATATTGGTTCCATGAGGGAACCTCGATGTGTCCTAGAGAAGCCATTGTTTACATGAGGGAACCTTGATATCTCTTAGACATGTGTTCCATTGCTAGTGGAAAATCCCCCTATAACTATACCAGGGTTTAAGATATAGATAGATCAAATGACCATCTAAAAGTCAATCTAGTTTCTTCTCTACACCAAACATACCAAAATAAATGAATAGAAAGAAGTAGAAGAGAAGATCGGTAACTGTACCTTTTATCCCACGTCTAGTGATGATATCCTCTAGCTCTATAATTCCAAAGACTGCAAGTCTCCTCCCAAGGCTGACCTACATCCAAGACTAGGAAAATAATGGCTACAAGCATGTTATTTATATTCATGAATTAGGGTTAGATATCAAATGTTATGTATAAATCAAAGAGAAATACATAAAACATCATTATTTGGGATAGGGAAAAGAGATTATTTTATTCATCGAATAAAGACTAAAAATTACAATCCTTGATGGACACTGTTATGCGAACCTGGTCCGGGCTCCTCTTTACAATGCTCCAAGTTCACATTTAATAGGCCTCTTCTCTCAATATACTAATCACTTCAAGGGAATGGAATGGATTGGATGGAAGAAAATGGGATAAAGAGGCAATGTTGAGGTAGTAACTCACAAAGGTAGCAAATGATTGGGAAAAGTTTCACTATTCTTATTCTTAGTTGTAAAATGAGACCCCAACACCTCATTTTATATAACAAAAGAATGGTTATTCAGTTGGGGGATGGGCTATAGCAGGTGAATTGGTTGGGAAACCTCCAATAGCCTATAAATTCCATCGAATTCCTTACAACTTTTTAATTTTTGCAACTTTTGGAGATATACACGGGCTGTGTATTGTGCAACAAGTGTATGTACTTGGGTTGTAGTGGTGCAGGGCGCATACATGCTCTAAAAAATGGTTATTTAAGTAGAGATTCTCAACAATTATTTGGAAAATTATTCAAGTAAGAGGGCCAATGTAAAGTATGCATGAGTAGGGAATTTTAGGGCTATAAAAGATGCCCCCTAATGTATGAGGTCAAAAGAGAAACTAATGGCCGAAATAAATTACAACATCTTCACCAATGCAGAAAATCGAGTGAGCCTGGGACTAGAGTTCGAGAGGTGCCATCTGCAAAACAACAATTATCTCTCTGAGGCAGGCATACCCATGCTCGGGATGAACTGAATTATGGATTCCAATGAAATAGACTACAAATCCATGTCATAGAACTATATAAAGTGTAGCCGCGAGAAATACACAATGTATCTACATCTCAAAATGAGTCCAATATACACAAGTATAATATGTATCTTCAAGAAGCTAGTGACGCCTGCGGCTGGAGATGAAGTCTTGATAGCTCGAGCAACATCTTGAAGATCTTCAAAACTTAGGTAGGATTATTATGGGAGTGTATAACTCACTACCCTGAGGTCTTTGACAATCCATCGAGAAAATACTTGAGGATCTCAATGATCAGGTAGAGAACTTCATCGATTTTGAATCTAAACTTGATTGGACTCTCGGGATGGCCGACTCAATAAAGTCAAGAGACAAATGGTAGAAAGGCCGACTCAGGTTGGATGAAGCTTCCCTTGGACAAAATCATGAAAGATGATCAGACTTAGGCAACATGACATTGACATAAGTTTGTGATGCAGGAGGCATTGCAAACTCTCCATATATATGTTTGGATGAGTAACCAAACAGAGGAGGACACGACTCTATGTAGTGAGAACAACTTCCTAAGGGAATACTAGATCCCAATTATTGACGAAAAAACGGAAGGATGTGCTTTTACCAAGGGAGACTCTCTTTGCTGCCGAAAAAAGAATGTATATTTCCCGTCCCCTCTTTTTGGAATATTTGATTTTTTTGTCTTTTTCAATTTTTAAAGAGCTTGAAAAAAAATTAAAGAATGCTATGTTACAAAGGAGGAACGAGTTTCGCAAGCAATCAAACTAGTTCCAAGCGCATGGAACATACTAATGCTTAGGGAAAGGAGACATGTGCAGAATAAGGACACTCAGGGAAAATTCCCCCATGGGTCAAGTTGTCAAGTCTCAGAGGCAAGAAGTGTTGTAAGGCTTGCGTATAAGGAATGATTCAAAGGTTTAGTTGAGAGCAACATGGATCCAACATTAGGCCAAAGACGGAAATATGAGACCTACAATGCAATTTAGCATGACATAGTGAGACCCCTTCTATGTAATTTTTTACGATCCTAGAGAAGGTAAGATCGGTATTTTTTTCACGTTTAGAGAGTCTTGAAAAACACAAAAGAATACTCCAAGTAGTACCTTTTTCGGAGTTAGTCTATTCGGTTCGAAAAAGGGTTAAACTTGCACTAAAAATGCGTCTATTAAAAACCATTTCAACAAGTGTGACAAAGATATGATCACTCGTAAATGTTTTCAATTTTAAGTATTCTAAAAAGAGCTTAACTATGGACTCACAACCTTTTCCTGAGTTTAGTCTCCTTAGCCCAAAAAAGTATAAAATTAACTGAGGAGAAATCTCCCGACGAGACGAATCTTCTGAGGCATACCTTTTCCCACTATAATCTACAGGCTGGAAAAAGGATTAAACTCATGCTGGTAGATGTTCTTCTACACAAATTTAATGAGTGTGAAGGAACAAGGTCACTCGACGATCTTTTCAATTTTAGGGAGTCTAAGAAGAGATTAACTATGGACTCTGGGGGGGTTCCTTTTTCGTAAGTCATGTCCAAGACCCGAAAAAGGTGATAAACAAAAAACCAAGGAGAATGCTCATTTTTCGAATATTTAGTCCCTCAGTCCCAAAAAAGGGTTAAACTTATTGTAACACACCCACAATGGGGCATACAAATTTTTTATTTTCTTAAAGGACCTCCCAGTCAAGGATCTCTGATTCTGAAGTCAAACAACTATCTAATACCCCGATGGTCTCAGTCAGTAATTAAACGCGGACCCTTTCGACTTCCAGGTGCAGGTTTAATGGTACCCACGACCTTCCCTTCACGTTTGGAGAATCTCTGAGTTTGGACACTAGCCACTTTTATGATAAGCCCCTCCTTGAGATGACTTTGGGTGATAACCTCATGCAAACACACAATTGTGAGCGCGACCAAAGGTAGTTTGAAACAAAACTACCTTTTGGCCCACAATTCTCCTCGAGCCTCCATGTGTCCTTTCTTTAAAACTGTGGTTTGGATTGCGGACGGCCATCAACTTTTTAAAGTTCACGTATCTCTGGTCCCTACAATGCTATGGGACCATTGATCTCCTGATCTTGATGGTACTGTATGAAATGATGGTTCAAATCTTCCCTTTTCAAATCCACGGACCAAATCCTCCCCTCCTAAATTAACGGATGTGATCTCGTTCATGATTCCGGACTTCAAACTTTTCAAATCTCAAACCTTTCTTTCCTCCATACACCAATCTTCCGGAGTTGATGATATGTGGACACCTATCCTCCTAAATCAATGACCCTTCTTCTACTTTGAGTGTTTGACCTTCCAAATAGATCAACGGTCCTGTGGCCCTCTTCTCGATCAACAGTCGAGATATCCTTCGGGTCTCCAGACTTCTGAGATCTCAAATCTCAAACTTCACCATTTTTCCCCATGGCTTTTATCCGAAGCTTATAATCCACTAACGCATGTCCACTTGATCGATCAAGGATTACTTCAGGTCTTTACCCAAAGTCCACATATTTGTGCCACCTATCCTTTAGATATGACGATCAAGGATTGCTTTGGGTATTTACCCAGATTTCACAGATTTAGGCCACGTCTCCTCTAGATCTGACGAATATGAATTACTTCAAGACTTTACCCGAAGTCCACAAATTCACGCCACATTTTCTCCAGATCTAATGATTCAGATATACTTTGGACAATCCGGCGGTCGACATTTACTTTGGGTCTTTTGCCAGAATCCACAGATTCATGCCACCTATTTTCTGGATCTAACGGTTCAGATCTACTTTGGATGATTCGACGATCGACGTTTACTTCGGTTCTTTGCCCAGAATCCATAGATTCACACCACATGTCCTCTGGATCTGACAGTTCAAATCTACTTCAAATGATCCAACCGTTGACTTTTACTTCGAGTCTTTGCCCGAAATACACAGATTCATGCCACCTGTCCTCTAGATCTGACGATCCAGATATACTTCAGCCCTTTGGTGCTTCGATGCTTCATGTCTTCGGCTCTTTGGCACATCAAGACTTTGGCGCTTCCAAGTTTCGGGCTTCAAGAGTTTCAAATCTCAATCTGAAACTCTCGAGGTGATTTCTCCAAAGTATACGATATGTCCTAATGTGTCCCTCTAGATCTGACGGCTATGAATTACTTTGGGACTTTACCCGGAGCTCACAGATCTATGCCATGTCTCTTATGAAATCCGATAGCTTAGATTCACTTCAGGTGATCCGACACCTGAGATTTACTTCATAAGATTCAAATTCACTTCGACAGATTGGACGATCTGATGATTTAGATTCACTTCGGTTGATTGAAAGATTAAGATTTACTTCGGATTTTCAACTCTCCTGGCTTCGAAAATATCAAGTCTCAAACTTTCCTCCTCCTGAACTAACAATATCTGACGGCTCAAATTCACTTGGGTGATCCAACACTTGAGGTTTACTTTAGATGATCTGACGATTCAGATTCACTCCGGCTGATCAGACGATTGAGATTTACTTCAGATTTCCGGCTCTCTGGGCTTCAGATATCTCAAGTCTCAAACTTGTCTCCTCCTGAAATCATGGTGTCTGACAGCTCAGATTCACTTGGGAGATCTGACGCTTGACGTTTACTTTGGACGATTTGACGATTCAGATTCACTCCAGCTGATCGGACGATTGAGATTTCACTTCGGCTCTCCATCTCTCCGGACTTTGGCTATCTGAATTCTCAAACCTTGGTAAGTTCTCTCTCCTACATGAGTGAAGTGATAAGGCTTGTGCAACTTTCTCTGACTAGACAGTTGTTGATCCTTTTCACTGTGATCCAACAACTACTGTCGCTCCTCCTCCTGAGCTTCTAACTTACTCTGACTTAGAATATTTTCTAAGTGCTTGAAGAATTTGACCTTTGCTCCTCCTACGACCTGATATCCTGGATTTCGTCTTCACTCCTGAAAGTGCTATCTCTTCAGATCTTGATTTCCTTGAATATTTAGTTGTCCCGCACGCTCCTTGCATTTCAGGGATCGCGTAAAACTCAGATCGAAGGTCAACAACGATTGTCGGTTCACAAAAATTGCAGGGTGCCAACATGCGTTCTCTTTACTAGAGAGTTCAACTTCGGCAATCTGGAAAGTGCTCACTCGATTCTACTGTAACCAGGATAGTTCATCTTCTATTCCATTGTGATCAACGACAAGGGTGAATTGCGGGCCATGAATTAGTGCATCTGCTATTTTCACCCTCGTGCTTCGCAGTGATTCCCCACCTTCGATCTCCATTCATAGATCGATGGTTCATAACAATTGCGGGGTTCACCTGACTATCGTGCAATTTGACATCTCAGAGCCTCAAGCTCCAAGGTTCCTAGACCCGGGTCACGTTGATCTTCATATAACTCTTGGGCTATGATCCCCACTCTTAGTTGGATTTTTGGTTAAGAAAAATAGGCGCAAGTTCAGAGTCTCCTAGACTATTGGTTTGAAGGGAACACCTTCCCAACTCGCAGAGATTTAAGATTTGAATCAAGGAAAAGTAACGTGTGAGGCTACCAAAATGGTAGATATGCCCAAAGGCTTTCTTCGACACCAGAAAGATAATTTAAATTCCTGGGGAAAGTGCCTTCGAGTGACTAAACTGGGGCGTATGGAAAATCAAGTAGAAATATAGGTTCTCAAGGGAACGAACGCATACGCATAACTTAATCATTTAATACAGAGAAATAACCCTTTATAGACATGTAAATACTCACATGCATCCATTATTTACAATTCAAATCATAAGGAAAGAAAACACTTATCATAACCATAGAGCGTGATGCGACTGTTGAAAGGGGTGCTAGTTTCCACCCATCCATAGGCTCAGTCACTCACAATGGATTTATCATTCGCCACCCCCAAGCTTAAGCCATGATGCCTTGAGATTCAATCTATTTATTCCAGCTCAATGGAAGTTAGGGACGAAGATTACTCTCCTTCTCCCAATACAGAAATAGATAAGGATGAAGGTTACTCTCCTTCTCCTGGGTCAATCTCTATTTTCTATGATTAAAACTCATTGATCCTCTTTCATTCCTCCCTTGGACCCAAGAGTTTTCCACTCTCGTCTCTTCATTTTTGTGTCTTCCTCTGCCCACCACACTTACTTTCTTACCTTCCTCAGCAAGATTTTGTGTGGCTCGAATTCCTAGTCCATCTTCAGGTCTGGAAGCCTTACGGATAGGTGATCTGCCCCATCCCCTCATTAACTCTTGATGAGGTCTTCCCACCTACTAGCCCAACTGTAATTCATTCCTGGGTCAGAGGGTTTTTCTGATCTGAGCAATTAATTCCAGCATGGTACTGGTTTGGTGGAGGTTAAAACAAGCAGTCTGGGTCCCCTCCACCACCTTTCATAGCATTCATGGTTTTCTCTTAGCACATCCCCTCTTTTGGCAGACATGCAACACGTAACCATTTTCTATTAAAATAACATAATTTACATTCATCGGCCTTTTGTAAAAAGTTCCATCAAATCAAACATTCACACTTTTAGGTTTGCCATAGTTCCTTGGCCAATATAGTTATATTTACAGACTGGGGAAAACATGGTGTTACAATTCCCTCTCCCTTAAAGGAAAACCGTCCTCAGTGTTCTATCTCAAAACACCTTCTTTCAATAATTCTTGGACAATAAGTACGTTAATAATAGTATTATGCGAAAACATTGCATAAAAATTTCTAGGAAAATTTCATAATATTAGCACAATAATTATCTGCCCAGTTCCTGGATTTGTATCCACATGGTTTTTTTGTTATCTAGGATCATTTTTTTTCCTTGACATACCCATTGGGTGCATGATCCCAATCAATAGTTTACAAGAGATATTTTGGTCTCATCTTCCTTGTGGTCAATCACCCTCCAGGCCCAGGCCCAAGCTCAAGCATTCCCTTCTCTGTTATACAGTCCCTCGGGTGATCCATCTTGCCTTGCTAAGGTTTTATCACACAGGAAGAACTAACCATCATGTGCATGATCCCAAACAATAGTTTACAAGAACTATTAAGGTCCCCTCTTCCTTGCGGTCACTCACCCTCTAAGCCCAGACTCAAGCATCCCCTTCTCTACTGTATAGTCCCTCAGGTGATCCATCTTGCCTTGCCAAGGTTTTCTCGCATAGAAATAATTCCAGAGACTCTATCAAGTCTTACAGTCGAGGCATCCCCCAGACTTGCTTTTCCAAAGCATCCCTCCATCTTGTGTTACCTCAACACAACATATTCTAGGCGATCGTGGCTTACCACGGGGTTCTCATGGATCAGGAGTATCCATTTTTCATGCTTTTACATATTGACATCCTTTTGGCTTAACTAAATTTAGGGACGAAGGTTACTCTCCTTCCCCTGGCACAGAAATAGTTAGGTATGAAGGTTACTCTCCTTCTCCCGACTCAATTATAGACAGGGACGAAGGTTTCTCTCCTTCTCTAGAGTCAATCTCTATTTCCTACGATCGGAACATACTCTTTTTCACAGTTCTTCCTAGAACCCGAGAGATCAATCTCTCATCTCTCTACTCTTCGTAGATATTTTCCTTTTACCTGTATCAAAGGTATGCAAAATTGATGAGACATCATAAATTTTAAATTAAAAATTTTCTTGTAAATCTGTCACCCGCAGATTTCCAAATTCCACTTTTGTTTTCATATTTGTTTCACACAGGAAACAGGTTCATAATTATGGGACTTTCTTCCCATAACGGTTTGGATCATTAGGAAATTGGTCTTCCTTATGGATTACAATGCTGCCATATTCAAGAATCCTTTGCTTCCTGCACTTTCAACTTCAATCATCCAAACAAATCATTAGTTTCTCATGCTCATTTATTTTTATTGCACCTTTATTTGTCATCACAACCAATTTCAGAATTGTGCATACTATCAATCAAACTCACTTTATCAGAAAGGAAATACGTTTCCTTGCAGTTTGGCTCAGTAGGAAATTGGTCTTCCTTATGGGCTTACAATACCACCATATCCAAGAACCATTTCCTCCCTGCAATTCATTCTTTACACAACCAAACAAACTGTTAGTCTCTCATGCATCCATGTATATATATATATGTGTGTGTGTGTGTGTGTGTGTGTGTGTGTGTGTGTGTGTGTATGTATATTCAAAACCATGCATACTAACAGTTCATCACATCTATATACACATGAAAAGAGAATCATATTCCTTGCCTATGCCTCATTTCAACACACCAAACCTTTCAAAACGTAATTCAACATTTCAAAGGATTTTAACAAACGTGCCAATATTCATGGACACATTCATACCCAATGCACTCTTGCATTGTTTTCAAGTTCATCACACCTTATGACCGATTCTTGGCCATGGTGTGTTGGAATTTATCCAACCTTTCCCTCATATGGCTTATTATTTTTCTTTCATTCTTATAGCAGGATCATACTGTCTGCTATAGGATGATCACGATCCCAAAATGGCACACATGAAACTCAAAAGTTTCTCATGAATTCCTTTAACCATTCCTCCTTCATTAATAACTAGGGTGCCAATACTCATGGCCACCTAAATTCAGTTTTCTCTAAAACCTATACAATGCAAGTAAAATCCATTGTCTGTCCTTTATGTAAACATGCATTTCCTTGAAACAATTCCATGAAACATGCTATCTATGACCACTTTTGTTTCCAGTCTTTCTTTGATTGGCCCATGTATTCATGACATATCAATTCATGAATTCTTTTGAGGATTACAATCAATCTTTACTACCAGACGTTCACAGCTCCATCATTTAGGTTCTCCTTCCTGAATCATACCCTACTTGGGTATCCAAGGAATACAATTGTCTTTCAACATTTCATACATAACATTAAGACCATAAAACATTTCAGAAGAGATTATTACCCAATCCACATAGGCATGAACATTTTTATACATATTTTGGCTACTAGCACCCCCTCTGATATTACCCCATCGATGGTGCTCCATGGGGACTTTTAAAGTCCCTTCAACAATCTTTCAAAAAGAACCTTCCCATAGTCATCCTCTGATTGAGGTTGTTCATTATTGGCAACTATCTTTCTCAACAGTTTCAATCTATTTCTTCCTACACATGACATACATCATAAACAGATTAGTCGTCATGTAAATTAAAAATGAAGGTACCATAGCATTTAAATTAATAAAACATTTTCAGACATGTCCTAGCATATATGTATGCACTTCATCACATTATCCTTAATGTTTTCATGAGTGCAATACCGACAGTTCTCAACTATTTCTATAGTAATATAATCCTCATCACTAAGGTGTCAAAACATTTACTTTCATCGGTGTACTAGATTTCTCATCCTAGAGAAAAACATAATACATAGCAAGAAAGAATTGAGGTCTCTCCCCTTCTTCAAATTCTTTCTACATCACCTATGAATTTTCAGTCCAACTGATTTATTTTTAAGGCCTTCCTGTCTTTTCTCTGCTTTTGCAATTTAATCTATGTTGGGATCTTCCCGCTCTTTTCCTTGAGTATCCTTGGTTAGGCCTCGCCCTAACCTTTCTGGAATACAACAACATGCTTTAATAGAAAACATTTGTGTTCATAATGAGTCATGAACCTGTGCATCCTGCACATTACCATTCAGTTATCAGAATGGTCAATATTCATTTATTAGTCTTGTATTCCTTATATGATGTTTTTCAAAATGTAATCCAGGATTCTGGTATCTATCTATCTATATATCTAT
>ML817838.1:26200-59062 GCA_009831015.1 Picea engelmannii | reverse complement strand
TGTTGAAGTTGGGATATTTGTGGGGTACACAGAAACACCCCATAATTATCGTGTGTATTTTCCAAACAGTAAGATGACTGTTATGCGACGGGATATAAAATTCGATGAAGGGAAAGACATGCGGTTGTCACTTGAGAGGGAGCTAGAATTGCATGCAGAAGAGGAACTGTTGGTTCCCCAGGATGAGTCTCAAGATGTGGATCAGCCACATGAGGAGGTTCATGGAGTGGAGGAAACCACTCAAGCAGAGTCATCCATCAGAAATGGCAGAAAGCGCACCACGGAAGTTGATAGATTGAGACTAGATGCTGCACATAATATAGGAGCCCCTATTTCACAGTGCAAACAGAGACAGTCTCCTGATCAATTTGCTGGATACACGGCTCTTATGAGAAAAGGTATTGTGACTGAACCATCTTCCTTTCAGGAAGCAGTGAAGGACCCCACTTGGGTTGATGCTATGGTAGAGGAGTATGACAACATTGTCAAAAAGTGTATGGGAAATTGTCCCAAGACCGATTGATAAATCAGTGGTAGGTTTGAGATGGATCTACAAGGTAAATCAATTTGTTGATGGGAGTGTGGAGAAATACAAGGCCAGGTTTGTGGCCCGAGGCTTCTCATAGATCAAGGGGATAGATTATGGTGAGACCTTTGCACCTGTCACTAGGTACTCTTCCATAAGATCCATCCTTGCACTCTCAGCGCAGATGGGATGGTGCATTCATCAGATGGATGTAAAAACTGCTTTCCTCAACGAGATCATTGAGGAAGAAGTGTACATTGAGCAACCAGAAGGTTTTGAGACCTTTGACAGAGAGTCACATGTGTGCAGACTCAAGAGGGCACTGTATGGACTGAAACAAGCACCCTGTGCTTGGTACACTCGGATAGATAGCTATTTCACCAGATTGGGCTTCACCAAAAGTGAAGCAGATGCAAACCTATACCAAATTGTGGTGGAGGGTAAGCTATTAATCATTGTTCTTTATGTTGATGATTTAATATTGACTGGTGATGAGCAAATGATACACTCATGCAAGGAGGACTTGCAAAGGAGTTTGAGATGAAGTATTTGGACCTTCTTCATTATTTCCTTGGATTGGAAATATGACAACGAGATGGTGAAATTTTTGTGTCTCAAGGAAAGTATACCAGGGAGATACTGGGTAAGTTTCACATGGAGGGCTGCAAACCCATGGATACTCCTCTTCCAGGAAACTGGAGGAAAGAGGATGTTACTTCTGGAGAGGTAGTGGATGCTACTGACTATCGACAGTTAGTAGGTTCGCTAATGTATTTAGTGAATACGAGGTCGTACATTTGCTATGTGGTTAACTAGCTAAGTCAAGCGATGGTTAAGCCTACCAAACTCTTTTGGAAGGAGGGGAAGCATGTCCTGATATATCTGAAGGGAACATCTGAGTATGGATTATGGTACAGACAGATGGATGAGGTGAAGTTGCATGGCTTCACGGATGCAGATTGGGTGGGCATCCCAATGAACATAAAGAGCACATCAGGGGGGATCTTTAGTATCAGATCTACAATTGTTTCTTGGTACAACAGGAAACAGAGATCCGTGGCACTTAGTTCAACGGAACCAGAATACATGGTAGCGAGCCAAGCTGCATGTGAGGCTATCTGGATGAGGAAGATCTTGGTTGGTTTGTTTGGTTCTCATTTAGATCCAACAGTGATTTATTGTGATAATCAGAGTTGCATTAAAATCTCGATTAATCCTGTGTTTCATGACAGATCTAAGCATATAGATATCCGGTATCATCATCTCCGAGATTGTGTGAAGCGGAAGATCATGTTGCTTCAATACATTCCTACGGAATATCAGGATGCGGACATTTTGATGAAGGCGCTCACCAGGAGCAAATTCGAATATCACAGAGACAGGATTGGGGTGAAGGACAATCTCTTTCTTGTTGAGAGGGAGTGTTGAAAAGTCAACAAGAAACATGTGTCTAATTTACTTTTCCCTTAATTAAATTAAACAATAAATATTAATCTATTATCTCATTCATAACTGAGTGATTTGGAATTGTAACAAAATTATAAGTGTATTTAAGTGAGTTAATATCAGTTGTACTAGTTGTAACTAAACATGCACTAGTGAGAGTTCTGTTAATCAGTGAACTCACATGCAACTGAAGATTCACCATGGTTAACTACATGCATGTCAGTTCCAATGGAGATCCAGTTGAGATAATAGGTGAAAGGGACAGTTTGGCTATCAATTGTGATTTGTTCACACATGCAGTGAATATGCTTATGAGCATGTGCAATTGTTTTCAATTTGATTCATTGAGAGATTTCGGATTGCAGAGTTTGTGCAGAGGAGGCAGGCTATCTGGACACAGGAATTGGCACATGTATTTGCTAATTTGTGTATGATAGTGTGAGATGATTGTATTGTACTGAGAGCTCTTGGATTAGAGTTTTGTATGAGATTGTTTTATGATTCATGATATACATAATATATGATAGTGGGGTTTTTAGCTTTACGCTTTCCCAATAAAACTTCTGTGTTGTGTGTTATTGATATTTCACTTTGTGAATTGTGGTTGTGATCGTGGTTTAAATTGCTTCCGCAATAATAATAGTAGAATTGACTTTGTATTTAACAAGTGGCGAAAATTGTTAGATCAGGAGAATCGCAGGAATACATTAATTTGTATCGAAATTTCTACAAGGGGTAGTTGTAGGACTCAAGTTTCCGCAACCTTAGCTGGTACATAGATCTATGATTATAACACTTGATAAAGAACTTAGCACCATTAGTTCCTCAATATGAAATCAATATCTACTTCGCTAATAATACAGGGCTTCACAACATTCACACTTATCTAAAGTATTTAAGCACTTAGCATAGGTAAACATATCAGATCAAGAAGATCAAGCACTAAGCATATCCATATAGATCAAGTCTAACATTCTCATATATAAGAAGCACAAAGAATAAGTAGATCTATTTAAATACATCAAAGTACTTAGCAAATAACATGTGAACACATCAAGATAAGGCTCAAAGTAGCATAACACAGTATTTACATGGTTCACCCCAACCAAATATTCTTATTTATTGTCTTTAGTCCATTGGTTACAAGCACAGAGCCTGAAAACCCTTACTCCGCACAAGACATAAGATCTACACAGATCGCTAGATCCTTCTTCCTTGCGTTACAACACTAAGCCTTCCACAATCTGCTACAAGGACTTGCACTTAGCTCTGCAAGTCTCTTACAGTCATGCACAAATCACTTACAGACTCTACTTGCACTTAGCATACCTTCACATCACATAGATGCACTACTACTATCGCTACTTTTTCTTTTCTCTTGCCTAAGCATCTATTTATATATTAAAAAATAGGCCTAAACATGGGTAAACCCATGGGCCGACATCCCAATCCCATTACATATTCCCAAAAACCCAAAAAGGGGTCGAGATCCCGTGATATCCGCTTCGTCTTCCACTCCTCCTTCAAAAAGCTTTCGAAGTCCCAAAATAGGTCAACATGACCAAGAATCTCCCAAAACTTGGTCAAGGGCCAATAGGCCCCCAACACCTACCTGTGACTCGTCCCAAATTACTCTGGTCCGATCAATTCTGCTTCGAGCACCTTGATTTTGTCTTGAGATACCTCAATTTGCTACTTTTCTATGGCCTCTTTCTCGAAAAACTCCAGGATCACTGCATCATTCACCGGCCCTTCTAGGCTTGTTCTTCTGTAGTGACAACCTGTTCTAGCTCTGCTCCTCAACTTTCAACCTTTTTGAAGAATTGGCATGCCTTATCTTTCACAGGTTGGAGTCGTTGAGTTACTTACATCACTTTTCTCTGGATCATATGGATCTACTGTTGGGCGATGCATTTCTCTTAAGATCTCTTCATTCTATCTACAACTGATAGGGCCTTCAGTTGTGCTTGTATTGTGTCAGTGTGGTGCTTCGCTTCCTGGAGCTGCCACTCCAGTGCCTGCAATTCTGGATTCTCAGTGAGTTTCTCATATGTGTGGGCACTGCGGTAACTCAGTTGCTTTCATTCCATGGAAATATATTTTAGTCGGTCAACTGTGCTGTGGGAAGTTGCTTCCCTTAGGTCTCTTACATCTTGAAGGGTCCCGGGCACTGTGCGTAGCTCCAAATTATCTATGTGTTGTTGTAGTTGTTGAATTACTTCTTCAAGTTGTGCCACTTGTTGTGGGACTCTTTCTTCGGTCGTTACTTATACAATTGTCATAGAGAGAAGTGCTCTATTGACCCTTTCCTTTACTTCGAGTTTCTCTGTGAGCAACTGGTCCTTTTCTTTCTACAGCTGGACTTTTTCTTCATCCCATTTTGCTTGGAGAGAAATCTTTTCCCATTTTGCAATACTTTGTTGCTCTAAAATCTCTCCCTATACTTGTGCTAAATCCTGGTGGCTTGCGTTGTTTCCTCCTGTGCTCTTCGAAGGTGAGCTTCCACTGTATCAACAATTTGATGTATTTGAGCTAACTCATCTCTTAGTTGTCGTGTTTTCAGAGGTAGAGGTGCAGTGGTAACTATGCGGCTAGATTGTAGTTCCTGTTGCACCCCTTGAAGTTCAACCTTAATGTGATTTTGTATCTCCTTCTGCTTAGCCTCTTGCTTCTCTTCTATCTCCAGCGAAGCATCGTTCAGGGCTGCTACAATGAAATCGAAGTCATCTGAGGTGAGGGTAGTCTACATTTTGGTGATAGAGGATCTCGATTTCTTCCAGGAAGAAGGCTTCGGGGGGGAACCCTCCTTTTCTTTGAGGGATCCTCCTCATCTCTAGGAGGTGTAACCTCACCTTTCTTCTGTTCAAATTCTACTCCAACTATCTCTCCACCATCACCTCCTTGCTAAGGTGATATGGAAGCAGTCTTCGCTGAAGTACTACTAAAGTCTTGGGCTTCTTCATTTTTCTTTGTCTTGCTAGGTCCAGGTGTGTCATGTGTTGCTTTTGGACTATCAATATCAGATATATTCGCAGGGTCTGCTAGGATGAGGAGGTCTGCTGACCAGTCTTTGGTGATTTCCTCCAATTCCTCCTCTGTCAGCTTGTAGTAAGATTGGAGTTGCTCCTTGTGCTTGTCAGTGTGCACTGTAATATAAATGAAGTGGTGGTCCATGTTGAATTTCATTAAAGGATGAAACCTATGGAAATTATTTGGTGTGATGCAAGGCTCGGACTGAATAGTTGTCTTCGGATGATTGTAATAGGTGTGGAATATGACACTTGACTGCAATTGCTTGTTCATGTCACTGGAATACAACAATGTGTTGAACTTCGTGGCTAGAGGTTCAAAGGGATCAATGTTCAGGAAGGTCACACCTTCCTGCATCTCCCATGAGATGAAAACGATCAGGATTAGAAGCTAGCTAACATGGAACTCATATCTTTGATCTTGCGCTTCCCTGCAGTTCAGTTCCAACTGGTTCACGAGGTACTTTTCCCAATTCATTTGTAGGCGCTCTGCGCACTTTCTTGCGAGGTCGACTACAAATCCAGTCACTTGGGTGGGTCAGTTCTTGCAGACCAAATTTCTTGTGATCAGCTGACAAGCCAGGCGCACTGTGTCGCTCTGGATAGAAGCTACCTTGTAGCCTGTTGTTCCCTTCTCGGCATCTCCATAATTTTCCTTGATCCTTTGGGCAAGAGCACGATCCATGGATTTTCCACGATAGAAATCTTGTGGATCGGGTCCTTGCATGCTAAGCTTGATGATCCGATGTATCAGCGTCAAATACACTATTATATGGTGGTTTAACCACAAGTATCCACCATGGTAAGAGGACAACAATAACATGACACATCCATTGACTTCTTGGTGCCTTCCGAAGTGATGAATTTTCATGACATTGAGTAGTGTGGACTGCGTGAGGTTCATAGTCCATGCCTGGGGAACTATCTTTGAATTATTTCCCTTTGTTCTGGTCAGGTACTTATGTGGGGCGAGCATGTTGTATACCGTCATGTTGCCGAGGTTGAAGTCTCTAAAATTCAACATTGCAATATTTTCTTGGTCAGCGCAAACTGCGTGTTTCCCTTTCAGGACGTACATAGTGAACAAAGCGTACTCAAATTACCTGGGCTCACTATATCAATTGATTGCGCCACTCAGATGTGGTAGATAGGAGGGTAAAATGCTCGAAATCAACTTAGCATTTGTAAGATTGTCTCTGTGTTTGGTTCTCTTTTCATCAGTTGGCCAGGATGGTCTGGCTCAAGCAATGGACGGAGACACTTGCACTGCTCTTGTGGATGATTCCTGGATACCTTCATACATTGACATGACTCTCTCAGTCATCAAGTCAATCAAAACTTCTTCGATAACTTTCTCAGCAATTCTTCCGACATACACTCGGGGTGAGCAATCGTGGGTTCGGGGAACAACTTAGACACAGTACTGAGATAGTGAGAAAAAGTGTGATGATCACTGTATAAACTTGGCTTAGTCTATAGGCTCGAATTCTCAATTAGAAAAAGTGTTCTCGGTGGGTGGCGTGGTGGGATAAGTAGGAAACTTGGCAACGAATCGCTTGCAATGAGTATGAACCTCCATTAACTCTTGTTTAGTCCATTATGGCATGGTCCAACAGTCTGATGATGAACCATAAATGCCTTTCTTCCCGTTCAGAGTGTCGATCAAACGGTTATAATGTCCCCAAAAACTATATTGCTTCGTCATGGAAAATTTCCATGTGTCGTTGTTCTGATATCCCGACGAAGCTCCAATTTTGCAATTTTTCTGTCTTCGAAGTTTTCTCTAGAACCTTCTACAACTTTTCGATCTTAGCTCTTTTCTTACTTAACTTTCTAGCCTTTTTTCCAGTGAGCTTCATCTCGGTATTCCTTTTTCCATTCTAATTCTTATCTTCTTTGGTCATAGTCACTTCTCGGTGCTGAGATTCTTCCCTAGGATTCCTGGATAATACTTTGTCTTTGACTGGGGTAGGTACTTCGTTCTTTTGTGGGTCTTCTAAGGTTCTTGTAACTTCGACACCAGGGTCTCTGGTGTTAAATAGATTCGATCTGTTCTCCTGTTCTGCAATCAAATGTGCAATCCTTATGGTCATGAAATCTTTTAACTCTTGTTTCTTCTGTTCCAAAACTTATTCTTCTTCTTTTCGTCTGGCTTGATCTCTATCAATGCAAGGTTTTTCTATTAACATGGTAAACGGGGTGTTGTCTTCAATAAATTTAATAATATCAAAATCTTCTTATGTCAAAGTTCCATTAGCTTTCATAGGTATGTGAGCGATCTTCCCACATAGGTTTATCATCTTTCCTCTGAATAGTCATGTTCCTCCTAATGAAGGGATCATAGCAGGCTTCCCAAGTTCTTTTTGTCATGATATTCACCTGTGTTTCTTCATCTAGAATACAGTCAATGTCGAAGTGTCCTATTCTTACTTCAATGCATTCTTTTTCCTTGAAGATCTCTGATAGTCTAACATGTCGATGGTCATTTAGGGTTTCTCTTATTTGTAGCAATACTTTATCTGATTCTTCCTAGGAGTCTGCCATTTTTTTATCTTCCTTAGGGTTTTCTTTATTCAGATTCATTTCTTCCATATTGGAAATCATTCTAGGGCAATCCAATACTTCATGGTCCATAGCTTTACAACAAAGACAACCAGGTCTTTTCCCAGGGAATTCCTTAACAAGGTGTCCCGGTCTTCTGCAACTATAACAAAGTGTTAATCTCTCTTTCTTTTAAATGATCCCCGGCCTTTCTGGTACTGCGCACTAGGATCATGGTAGCTAACTTGCAAAAAATTCTTTCTAGGGTCCTGCATCCATTTCTTAGTCTAAACATTCTTTCTATGCATAGGTATATCATATCTTTCACTATTCATATCAGATATACTCATATCAAGCCTTCTTTCATCTATTAGTGCCCTAGTTTTCAAGCTAGGACAGAACCTATCAAACATATCTAGATCCATACTTTAGAAACAAAAAATTCCACTTATCTTACTTCTACGGAGCACAAAGCTTCTAGATCTAAAACTTTTAACTATTCTTACCTTTTATTAGAGCACAAAGATTGCAGATCTTATCTCTTTTAATAAGAAATTCTCACTTTTGCCTTTCTTAGAGAACAAATATTTCAGATCTTGCTTCTTTCCTTCAGATCCAACCTCCTTTCTTCAGATCAAGTCTCTTTCTTTATCACAGAGCTTTATAAATCGAGTAGGATACTGTGCACTAGGGCATAGATCTTTCACAATCTGAGGTTGAGTCTTTGCACAAAGCTTATTTTTTTCTCAGTTCCCAACAATCACAGTTTCAGGTCCCGACAACGGAACCATTTGTTGGCACAGGGGTAGACCCAGGGTTCAACGCTACAACAATGCACCAACAAAGCCCTAAGTACCGACCCTTTTGGCAACACCTGCGAGGCAGATGAAGTCTCACCCGAGGTAGAGGCAAGGGTGGTTGCAACACTCAAGTGTCTGCCACCTTAGCTAGGACACAGATCTGTGATTATAACACTTGATAAAGCACTTAGCACTGTGAGTTCCTCAATATGCAATCAATATCTACTTCGTTGATAAAACAGGGTTTCACAACATTCACACTTATCTAAAGTATTTAAGCACTTAACATAGGTAAACAGATCAAATCGAGCAGATCAAGCACTAATCATATCCATATAGATCAGATCTAACATTCTCATATATAAGAAGCACAAAGCATAAGTAGATCTATATAAATACATCAAAGCACTTAGCAAATAACATGTGGACACATCAAGACAAGGCACAAAGAAGCATAACACAGTATTTATGTGGTTCACCCCCACCGTGGGGCTACATCTACTAAATCTTCTTCTTTATTGTCTTCAATTAATTGGTTACAAGAACAGATCCTCAAAACCCTTACTTTGCACAGGACAAAAGATCTGCGCAGCTTGCTAGATCCTTCTTCCTTGCATTACAACACTAATCCTTCCACAATCTGCTACAAGGACCTACACTTAGCTCTGCAAAAAGCACTTACAGAATCTACTTGCACTTATCATACCTTCACATCACATAGATGCACCACTACTATCACTACTTCTTCTTTTCTCTTACCTAAGCATCTATTTATATATTACAAAATAAGCCTAAACATGGGTAAACCCATGGGCCGACATCCCAATCCCATTACATATTCCCAAAAACCCAAAAAGGACCCAAAAAGGGACCAAGATCCTGTGATCTTTGCTTCATCTTTCGCTCCTCCTTTGACAGGCTGTCGAAGTCCCAAAATAGGTCAACATGACCAAGAATCTCCCAAAACCTGGTCAAGGGCCAACAATAGGGTTTTACTCATCTTACTTTTCTCTAGTCCTGAGGAGTTATATACTTCTATTTAATATAAAGAAGTAACTATAATTTTTCAGGGATCCTACCTGATCCTATCATATTCATTTAAGCCCACAAAGGTATTAACCATTATATAATCCACCATCATTAGTGCTTGAAGTTCCAAATTCCCATGTTTAGAAGAAGTCTTACAAACACCAAGTCATTCGTCCTTCAGACTTCAGCTACTCTTGACAGAACCCTGCGACCTACAACTATCCACATTCAAGTCTTATTAAAAATTTTAATTAGCATATCCCTACTTTGGTAAGAGTATTTATCACTTTGACAAAGGGATAAAGAAATTCTTCTGCTGAAATTCAACAAGAATTCCCAAAATCACAGGTTCAATCTGCAGTCCTTCTCCTCAAGGAGTAAATGCAGATAACAATACCTCCTTGTGTGACTCGTACATGAGCCCAAGTAGGCCATGTGTTGTAACCATGCTCTGATACCAATTTGTAACACACCCACGATGGGGTATAGAAATTTTCTCTTTTCTGAAGTCAAATGACTCTCTCAGACCTTGATGGTCTCTCTCTATAATTAAACGCAGACCCTTTCGACTTCTGAGTGCAGCTCTAATCATACCCACAACTTTCCCTTCACGCTTGGGGAATCTCTGAGTTTGGGCACTAGCCCCTTTTCTAATAAGCGCCTCCTTGAGGTGACCTTGGGCGATAACCTCACAAAAACACACAATTGCAGGTTTAGACAAAGGCGGTTTGAAACCAAACTACCTTTCGGCCCGTAATTATCCTCATGCCTCCACATGCCCTTTCTTAAAAGCCATGGTTTTGATTGTGGCCCGTTATCAAATAGTTTGTAGTTAGGATAATAGATTAAAGATGGATGAAAAGAGATCAAATTGGCGTAACTGAACCAATCCCACCCACTGTCACCTCGATGGGAAGGTTCTTTCTATTTAGGGAGGTAAGGCTTAGGGGAGACATCCTCGGTGACCTAGAGTTTTGAAAAGGTGAAGGTCTTAGAAAGGTTGAATGATAATAGTCCCCCTCACAA
The DNA here is from genome assembly GCA_009831015.1 of Picea engelmannii. Lineage (NCBI taxonomy): Eukaryota > Viridiplantae > Streptophyta > Pinopsida > Pinales > Pinaceae > Picea > Picea engelmannii. The sequence goes on along the minus strand of ML817838.1, from coordinate 48,665 downwards.
GTCACCACCTAATTAGAAAGTTTGGCTTATAGCCAATAAAGATAACCGGAAGTACTAACCAAGAAGTATCCCTGCTCGAGAACAAAGCAACAATAAAACTACTTGTGCAAGGTTCCTTGTTGTTTAGTACTTCATATAATCAATGACTTTCTTGATAATAAGCAATTGAGAAAATAAATATTGACGAAGTCAATGTTTGTATAATAGCAATGGTTACAATATCACTTCTTCAATAAATGCTAAAGAAACTTGGCATTCAATGTAACAAATTAACACTTCATAGATAATGAGTTAACCAACCATTCAATCACTTTAAAATTAAAATGATAGCTACACAAAGGTGTTTATAGCACAAGAAAGATGACGACAACACTAGGTTTAGTAGAGTTAGTTTAGTCTAGGGTTAGTATAGTTAGGGTTTGTTCAAAGGTATTGGAAGTTGTATGATCAAGTTACTCAACACAAGTGGCCTTAGATCAATGCGTTCCTAGGGTATGTGAAGTAAAAAGGAGGATGCAATTTTGAAGGATCAAGTGATAATGGTAAGCCTAAGGACAAGATGGTTAAACCTTGAGGTGTTTCTATGGCAAGGCCTCAAGGATGAAACCCTAGGGAAAATCAGCTCACCAAGGTGTAGGGGAACTAGGCCTTGATGTGTTTTCTCCTTCCTTAGCTTAACAACAATGACTAGCTCAAATAATGATTGATAAGAGGTAAGACAAGAGGGTTTGTAAGCAACGTGTTTCTAAAGCAAGGATTTACTAGGCAAACCCTGGGGAAAATCATCTCACCAAGGTGTACAAAAACTAGGCCTTAATGTGTTTTCTCCTTCTTAGCTCAACAAATAAGAAAAACAGCTAGCATGGAAGAATATGGATGGAGTGTTGCTATGACAAGGTTCAATCCTCTTCAACAAGGGCTAGAAAGAAAGAATAGAGTGTTTCTAAGGCAAGGCTCTATCTCACTTTAGCAAATAAAATGGCTTAAATCCTTGGTAGGGACATGAGACAAGGACCTTGAATGTGTGCTTGTAACCTAGGCTTTAATTCAGAAAATTATAACCATAAATGCAAGAAAAACAATACTACAACCATTCAATTAAGAATTTTTGCAGAAATTCACTTACATTGAATGAAGAAATCATATAGCAAACCCTAGTTGTAATACCTTCCACCAAGAGAAATGCCAAAATGATAATAAAAGACTTCCTTCAACAAGTGCGCCTCACAATTTCAGCCAATAAATCCAAAGATAGCACAAATTTTAGACCTCACTAATGAGTGAGTGAAAGATGATGAAAAAATGAAGGTAAAAACCCTCAATTTATACAGTACAATGACCTAATTTTACCTTTTAGGTCATAAAAAGGACGACAAGGCAAAGATACTAAATCATATTGTTTTACATTAAAATGTCATAAATGAAACCCTCATCAATCTATTACAAGACTTCATGCCCCTTCTAGGGTGATAGCCCCTTATAGGGAAAATGCAGCCTTCTGGAGCAAAGCATTAGCCCTCCTTGGGCTTCTCCAACCTGCCACATGTGCCAAAATTTCCCTGTATGTCTGCCAAAACATCCATGAAGCAAGGATGATGTCATGAACCTCTTGTATGACGTCCTAGGCCTTCCAAGGCCAACGTTCCAGTGAAAGGGGCACAACCCCCCTAGGTACAGGTTTTCTCAGCTGCCTTTGGTGGATTCTTCTGCTCTTCCCTGGTACAAACGCTCTACCCTGTCTGTGCCCCTTGTTGGGGTCTCAACATCCATTGGGTGGGATCTTAAGCCCCATGGAGGTCTGAACTAATAATCTCTTGATGTGTACCTGTCCAATGTGGTACTCTTTTGTCGGGCATGATCCTGCACATCAACACCTCCGCCCTCCATGGGCTCATAAGTCACAGGAATCATAGAAATGTCAATCACATCTCATCATCAATATTATTAAACATATGCATGAAACCCCTATCACCTCAGTTAAAATCTCAAAGACATTATACAAGCGTGCAATACAAGTTTGGGGAAAGTGACAGAGCATCCTATTGGGCTAGTGTCCACTAGAAAAGGAAAGTTCCTGGAAAAAACTACATCTAAGCCATGTAAGTGGGTGATGTGGATGAGGGATGTCCTGAAAATGGGTGCAGTGAATGCAGGGGAATGGATATCTTTACCCGTGGGTGCCTTTGTAGAAGGCGTGGTGCACCTGTCCTGGATGCAATTGTTTTTTTAAGCCCATTTGTGCCTTTTATTCTTTATTCTTGTTGTTTTTTTCTTCAAGAAGCTAATCAGGGGACACTGCCCTAGTGTAGTGACCAGTGGTGGCAGCGTTACCCACAAGTACTTTCATAGAAATGAGAAGGATGGCTCATGATGAGACCCCCTTTCTCTTGGCCATGCAACCAAGAGTCACTAGCCTGGCTTGGTAACCAGCTGCTAGTAGTGTGATACTGCTAGGTACCCATGGACCTAATAGGATGGCTCATGATGAGACCCCCTATCCTTTGACTAAGTCTTTTTTTTAATTATTTTTTATGGTTCCCTCTTGTTTCTTATTGAGAATCCTTTTACTGCTTTCTCAAGGATCCTTGGGCGAAGCATCTCAAGGTTTTATTTTTAGGCTTTTATCTTTTTCCAGCTTGATTTTACCTTCTATGCCTTCAGCCCCTTCTTCCCATGAGGTAAGGTGCAACCCTCAAATGATTGGTCAACCCATTGCTCATACAAGTGTAATGGGATAGATGAGCGGAAAGCAATATGAAAAAGTGGTGATATGAAGGGAGTGAACGATGACCTTTCATAAATCCCCCGAGTGGTAAACCAAAACATATGTACACATGCTTACTACGACATAGTCTCATTCCCCCTAGACATGGTCAAGTGGAAAGGTATAATATCCAAGCATTCATTAGAAAAAAAAGGAACTAAATGAACATATTCAAAGGTTTTGAGGATCAGAGTGACACATACCATGATACCCAGACTCATTACCTCATGGAGCAAGAACCATCTCTAACAAAACACCAAGATGATGGTGATGGATGTTGTTGCTGCTGGCAGAGTAGAGGCGCTGGAAGGCAGAAAATATAGGCCCTCCAGGGCCATTCCTAAGTCAATTTAGCTCTCGGTACTCCATGTCTAGGACCTGTGGGACTCAAGTCATAATCTCCTAGTTATCCCTAAAAGTGGGGATAACACGACCTGCCCTCGGATTTTTAAAGTTCACTCATATATGATCCCTGCAATGCTACAGGAACATCAATAACCCGATCTTGATGGTACTGTCTGAACTAACGGTTCAGATATCTGCCCTTTTCAAATCCACGGACTAGATATGCCCCTCCTAAATCAACAGATGTGATCTCCTTCATGATTTTCGACTTGAGACTTTTCAAATCTCAAACCCTTCTTTCCTCCGTACATCAATCTTATGGAGTTGACGATCTGCAGACACATGTCCTCCTAAATCAATGACCTTGCTTCTACTTCAAGTGTTTGACTTCCAACTACATCAACGGTCATGTGGCCATCTTCTCGATCAACGGTCGATATCTCCTTCGGGTCTCCATACTTCTGAGATCTCAAATCTCAAACTTCACCCTTTTTCCCCATGGATTTTATCCGAAGGTTATAATCTACTGACACATGTACACTTGATCTGATGATCAAGGATTACTTTGTTTCTTTACATAGATTCCAAAGATTTGTGCCACCTATCCTTTGAATCTGATGATCGAGGATTGCTTCGGGTCTTTACCCGAAGTTCATACATTTACACAACATATCCTCTAGATCTGACGACTATGAATTAGTTTGGGAATTTACCCATATTTCACATATTCACACCATGTGTTCTACGGATCTGACAGTTCATATCTACTTCAAGTATTTTCCCAAAATCCATAGATTCACGCCACCTGTTTTCCAGATATGACGGTTCAGATTTACTTCAAACGATCTGACGGTCGATGTTTACTTCAAGTATTTTCTCGGAATCCATAGATTCATTCCACCTGTCCTCTGGATCTGACGATTCATATCTACTTTGGATGATCCGACAGTCGACGTTTACTTCGGGTCTTTTCCCTAAATCCACAGATTCACGCCACCTGTCCTCTGGATCTGACAGTCCAAATATACTTTGGCCCTTCGGTGCTTTGGCACTTCGGCTCTTCGACACTTAGGCTCTTCGACACTTAGGCTCTTCGGCACTTCGGCTCTTCGACAATTCGAGCTTCAGGAGTTTCAACTGTCAAGATGAAACTTTTGAGGTGATTTCTCCAAAGTCTACGATCTATTGTCACGTGTCCCTGTAGATTTGACGGCTATGAATTACTTCGGGACTTTACCCGTAGTTCACAGATCTACGCCACGTCTCTTTTGAACTCTGACAGCTCAGATTCACTTCAGGTGATCCAACGCCTAAGGTTTACTTCAGACAATTTGATGATTTAGATTCACTCTGGATAATCGGATGATTAATATTTACTTTAGATTTCCGGCTCTCTGGGCTTTGCAAATATAAAGTCTAAAACTTGCCTCCTCCTAAACTCATGGTATCTGATGGCTCAAATTCACTTGGGTGATCCGATGCTTGAGGTTTACTTCGGATGATCTGATGATTCAGATTCACTCCGGCTGATAGGACGATTGAGATTTACTTCGGATTTCTAGCCCTCTGGACTTCATAAATCTCAAGTCTCAAACTTTCCTCCTCTTGAACTCATGGTATCTAAAGACTCATATTCACTTGGGAGATCTGACGCTTGAGGTTTACTTAGGACGATTTGACGATTCCTATTCACTCCGGCTGATTGGACGATTGAGATTTTACTTCAGCTCTCCATCTCTCTGAACTTCAGAAATCTCAATTCTCAAACCTTGGTAAGTTCTCTCTCCTGCGTGTGTGAAGCGCTAAGGCTCGTGCACCTTTCTCTAATCATACAGTCGTTGATCCTTTTCATTGTGATACAATGACCACTATCGCTCCTCCTCCTGAGCTTCTTAATTACTCCGACTTAGAATATTTTCTATGTGCTCGAAGGATTCGACCTTTGCTCCTCCTACGAGCCCATCTCCTGGATTTCGATCGTGCTCTTGAAAGCACTATCTCTTCTGAGCTTGATATCCTTGAATATTTCTTCATCCCACATGCTCCTTGCGTTTCTTGGATCACGTCAAACTCATATCGAAGGTCAATGACGATCGACGGTTCATAGAAATTGTGGGGCCCCAACATGTGTTCTCTTTACCTAAGAGTTCGATCTCCACAATCTAGAAAGTGCTTGCTCGGTTCTAGTCTAACTGATATCATTGATCTTCCAGCCCATCGATATAAAAACAATGGTGAATTGTGGGCTGTGAACTAGTGCGTTCGTTATTTTCACCCTCGTGCTCCCCAGTGATTCCCCACCCTCCATCTTCATTCATAGATCGATGGTTCATAACAATTGTGGCATTCACTTGACTATCGTGCAATTTGACATCTCGAAGCCTCGAGCTCCAAGGTTCCTAGACCCAGGTCACATGGATCTTCATATAGATCTTGGGCTATGATCCCTGCTCTTAGTTAGGTTTTTGGTTAAGGAAAATAGGTGCAAGTTCAAAGTCTCCTAGACTACTAGTCTGAGGGGAACACCTTCCCAATTCTCAAAGATTTAAGCTATGAATCAAGGCAAAGTAACTTGTGAGGTTACCAAAATGGTATATATACCTAGAGGATTTCTCCGACTCCAGAACGGTGATGTAAATTCTTGGGGAAGGCACCTTCGACTGATTAAACTGGGGCGAATGGAAAAGAAAGAGAAATATAGGTTCTCATGGGAACTAATTCACACACATAACTTGATCATTTAATACGGAGAAAGAACCCTTTATACACATGTAAATACTCACATGGATCCAATATTTACAATTCAAAGCATAAGGAAAGAAAACACTCATCAGAACCATAGAGCGTGATGTGACTGCTTAAAGGGGTTCTTGTTTCCACCCAACCATAGGCTCAGACACTCCCAATGGATTTATCACTGGCCACCCCGAGCTTAATTCATGATGCCTTGAGATTCAATCTCTTACTTCCAGCACAATGAAAGTTAGGGATGAGGGTTACTGTCCTTCTCCCAATATAGAAATAGATAAGGATGAGGGTTACTCTCCTCCTGGCTCAATCTCTATTTTTTGTGATCAGAAAAAAATGTTTCTCTTTCATTCCTCCCTCGGACCCGAGATTTTTCCACTCTCGTTTCTGCATTTTTCTACAGGTCTTCCTTTGCCCACCACACTTCCTTTATTTCCTTCCTCATCAAGATTATGTGTGGATCGAATTCCCAGTCTATGGTCAGGTATGGAAATCTTGTGGATGGGCAATCTTCCCCATCCCCTCATTAACTCTCGAGGAGGTCTTCCCACCTACCACCCTGACTGTAATTCATTCCTGGGTCATAGGGTTTTTCTAATATGAGCAATTAATTCCAGCATGGTACTGGTTCAGTGGAGGTTAACGCAGCCATTCCGGGTCCCCTCCACCACCTTTCATAACATTCATGGTTTTCTCTTAGAACATCCCCTTTTTCAGCAGTCATGCAGCACATAACCATTTTCTATTAAAATAACATACTTTATCTTCATCGGCCTTTTGTACAAAAGTCCATCAAATCAAACATTCACACTTTTAGGTTTTCCATAGTTCCTTGGACAATATAGTTATATTTATAGACTGGGGGAAAGAGGGTGTTACAATTCCCTCCCCCTTAAAGGAACATTGTCCTCGATGTTCCATCTCAAAACGCATGCTTTCAATAATTCTTGGAAAAAAAGTACGTTAATCATAGTCTTATGCAAAAACATTGCATAAAATGTTCTAGGAAAATTTTATAATCTTAGCACAATAATTATTTGTGCAGTTCATGGATTTGTATCCACATGGTTGTTTTGTTATCCAAGCTCATTTTTTTTCCTTGACATACCCATTGGATGCATGATCCAAATCAATAGTTTACAAACGATATTCAGGTCTCATCTTCCTTGCAGTCACTGACCCTCCAAGCCCAGGCTTAGGCATCCCCTTCTCTTCTATACAATCCCTTGGGTGATCCATCTTGCTTTGCCAAGGTTTTCTCACACAGGAAGAACTACCCATCATGTGCATGATCCCAATCAATAGTTTACAAGAACTATTAAGGTCTCCTCTTCCTTTCGGTCATTCACCCTCGAGGCCCAGGCTCAGGCATACCCTTCTTTGCTATACATTCCCTCGGATGATCCATCTTGCCTTGCCAAGATTTTCACGAACAAAAAGAATTTTAGACACTCTATCGAGTCTTATAGTTGAGGCATCCCTCAAAATTGCTCTACCAAGGCATCCCTCCAACTTGTGTCACCTCAAAAAAACATATTCTAGGCGATCATGGCTTACCACGGGGTTCTCATGGCTCAACAGTAGCTATTTTTCATGCTTTTACAGCTTGACAACCTTTTAGCTTAACTAAAGTTAGGGACAAAGGTTACTCTCCTTCCCCTGGCACATAAATAGTTAGGGATGAAGGTTACTCTTCTTTTCCTGACTCAATCATACATAGGGAAAGGTTACTATCCTTCTCCTGACTCAATCATAGATAGGGGTGAAGGTTACTCTCCTTCTCCCGAGTCAATATCCATTTCATGCGATCGAAACATACTCTTTTTCAAAATTCTTCCTCGAACCCGAAATCTCAATCTCTCGTATCTGCACTCTTCGCAAATATTTTCCTTTTTCTTGTATCACATATATACAAAAATTGATGAGACATCATAAATTTTAAATTCAAAATTTTCTTGTAAATCTGTCACCCACAGATTTCCAAATTCCACTTTTGTTTTCATATTTGTTTCGCACAGGAAACAGATTCATAATTATGGGACTTTCCTTCCCATAGACGTTTGGCTCAACAGGAAATTGGTCTTCCTTATGGCTTACAACGCTACCATATTCAAGACTCCTTTGCTTCCTTCACTTTCAACTTCAATCAGCCAAATAAATCATTAGTTTCTCATGCTCATTTATTTTTATTACACCTTTATAATTCCATCAGAACCAATTTCAGAATTGTGCATACTATCAATCAAATTCACTTTCTCAAAAAGGAAATACCATTCCTTCCAATTTGGATCAATAGGAAATTGGTCTTCCTTATGGGCTTACAATACCACCATATCCAAGACCCATTTCCTCCCTACAATTCATTCTTTACACAGCCAAACAAACTATTAGTCTCTCATGCATCCATGTATATATATATATATATCTATATTCAAAACCATGCATACTAACAATTCATCACATCTATATACACATGAAAAGGGAATCCGATTCCTTGCCTATGCCTCATTTCAACACACCAAACCTTTCAAAACATAATTCAACATTTCAAAAGAATTTAACAAACGTGCCAATATTCATGGCCACATTCCTACCCAATGCACTCTTGCATTGTTTTCAAGTTCGTCACACCTTATGACCGGTTCTTGGCCATGATGTGTTGGAATTTAACCAACCTTTTTCTCATATGCCTTATTCTTTTTCTTTCATTCTTACAGTAGGAGCATACTTCCTGCTATAGGCCGATCACGATCCCAAAACGACACACATGAAACTCAAAAGTTTCACATGAATGCCTTTAAGAATTCCTCCTTCATTAATAACCAGGGTGCCAATACGCATGGCCACCCAAATTTGGTTTTCCTTAACACCTATACAATGTAAGTAGAAATGTTGGAAGGTCCTCCTTCCTCAATGGGAAATCCATTGTTTTTCCTTTATGTAAACATGCATTTCCTTGAAGCAATTCCATGCAACGTGCTATCTATGAGCACCTTTGTTTCTAGGCGTTCTTTGATTGGTCCATGTATTCATGACATATCAGTTCATGAATTCTTCCGAGGATTACAATCAGTCTTTACTACCAGAGGTTCACACCTCCATCATTTAGGTTCTCCTTCCCGAATCATACCCTACTTGGGTATCCAAGGCATAAAACTATCTTTCAACGTTTCATACATAAAATTAAGAATGTAAACATTTTAGAAGAGATTCTTACCCAATCCCTTCATACCTTGTGCCACATAGGCATGAACATTTTTATACCTGTTTTGGCTGCTATCACCCCCTCCCATTGATCTGAACCTGGGAGAGATAAGTTTCCAATAATTGGTTGTTCTGTCACTCCTTCAAAAGGGTCAGTAATAGATCGTTTTACTTGAGCGATTGGCAATAAAAGGTAAAGTTGAAGTCTTATATGCTTGAATTCGAAGTGAATGAAATCCTCTTTAGTCTTCCTTATGTGCAATATGTCATGCTTGCTTTTAACATCCTATGTGCGGAAATTCATAGAAAAAACAACATAAGAACATAATGCACATAATGGATAAGACAATTCACTTGATAACAAAGTTCACCCTTACAATGGGCTACCTCTCCGGGTCATGCTCCAAAGCCTGACTACTTTATTCTTGTCGATTTAATGATGTCTCTCCTTTACAAGTTGTAAGGCCAACGTCCCTCTTCGGTGACGACAACAAGAGATCGGAATGTGATCAGGAATGTATCAGCTTCACAAGTTCTCATACTCATGAGGCATCCATGATGCTGACATGGACATCATTCCCACATACTCAATACATAAAAAGGTGAAGAATAAAATACGACCCCCATCAACATGGAGCCATCAAAAGCCTTAGATATGTTGCTCAGATCCAAAACATAAATATGCAACCCATACAAAAGAACTCAGAACCCACGAGAATCAGAACTGCTTCGTTGGCCACTTGTCATGCAAGTGCCAAAATTTCTCTGTCACATATAACTGATTGATTTGATGTGAAAGGAAGATAAGAAACAAATAGATAGAAGGAATATGCTGATGTTGTTGACTTGTTGCAGCTTCTCTCTGCTCCTTCAGACCTATAACAGGCATGCTATGTTGCAACAATTAATGACAAAACAACATAATGAAAAGCATGCCTACATTGGCTTCTCCAACACTTATCTTGTTGATATGAATCTATGCTGCAAAAATATACATCTTCATTGAATTCACGTCGTCGAATTACCGAAAAATGACTGTCAAATCATCTCCATCCGAGTCGGACACTTTCAAGCCCAAGAGACACCTCTGCCTCGGTTAACGTGCCACTGCATCTGCAATAAATGACTCATTATGGAATTAAGCTGCTGAATGTTTTCTCAGATATGGAAACTAACATCATCACTATGTCTGTGGCATCATTTTACCAAAAAATGACTATCTCCACGTCTCGATCCGAGTTGGGCACTTTCTGGACCCCTTAGGCACCCTTGCCTTGATTTGCGTGCCAAAATCCATATAGTTCGTACAGATTCTTTACGGGCCGTATAGGCATGCTCCACTCTCATGCTCCGTACACTAGTGTGGCTTCGAATGCACACGCTTCCCTGAACTCAGAACCCGATCCTTGCTTATATAGTAGTTTGCGGGCGGGTATGCCATAATGAGGTGGTTGGGCGCATTGGTTATGAATGATAAGTTAAGGTATAAGATGTTGAAGAGGTTCTGGGGTCAAATCCCATGGAATCCTCATTTTAACATATTGTTGGTGCAATCCGCTAATTCTGGCAAAGGTTTAGCAGTGGTTTAAACTGGCGGATAGTTCTAAATATAGCAAAATATGCTATATTTGGAGGTTGGTCGGGTTAAACCCCTAGATGGGCGAAGTCGTATGGTCATGTGGCACTGGTACATGTGAATAGGGGTTGGGTTGGGCCGAAGGCCTATCCCCTCTCTTTGGCGCCTTGCATAGTATTCAACCTTTAAATAATATTAAAACTATAGTGCAAATAAGAATCAACATGTGGTGTAGTGGTCAACGTTGATATTTGGGGCTTTTGGCTACTTGGAGGTCATGAGGTCGACTCTTGGGGAGTTGAATAATATTTTTCATTTTCCATCCATTGGAGGGGTTCCATGTGGCAGCCCATGAATGGGCCATGTGGAAACATATAACTGGTCCACATAAAACTGCCACTTGTCACAATATGATTTGCCAATGAAGTTGACACATGTCATCACCAAACGTGCCCATGTGTCTGCCATGCCACGTCATCTTGCCAATTCAGTTGTGCCATGTGTCACCCTTGCAGTGGTGCCACGTGTCACTTTGACTTTTTCCTATTTGACCAAGTTTGACTAAACTTTGACCGCTTATAACTTTTGATTTGTAACTCCATTTGACGAGCCATTTGTGACGAGCTCTTCGCGATCATGCCATTTTAATGAAGTTTGGGGAACTTTGAGTTTTTCCCTTTCTCTTCCTGTTGAGGCCATTTTGAGCCTCCTAGGATACTTCTGTGCATTATGGGACACTTCTGAAACTTCTTTGATGTTCCCTAGATCCATTTGGATCATGCCTCCCAACTGAAAAGACTTTTGGTCCCCAAAATTCATTACATTAAGTTTCATGTCCATTGGACTTACAATAAGAAACCCTTACCCAATCTACCTCACAAGGCTTAACAATATCAACATGTGCCAGAAAAAAGAAGTGATATCAACAATTACCACTTTTACACAATACCCTTCTACGGGGGATGAATAACAACATGTGATTTACAAAAGGTGACCACTCTCAACTAACTCAAAAGGATTTTCCCCATTTGTTCAACCATTTTGCCGAACATGTCCTCTTTACCGAGTTGTCCTTTCTTTGGTAATTGGTCTTCTCCTCGTGGCGGATTTTCTTGCAACATTGCCTAACTGGTTGTCTCCCTCGAAGATGGTTGTCTGGTCTTCTTGTCCCTCTGTCGATGTAGATTTGGATGTAAGTCCCAACAAGTGGCCTCATGATGCCCGTCTCTGCTACAATGGCTGCAATAGCCCTTCTCCTTCAGAGGTGTGTTCCCCCTACTCTTTTTGGTGTGTGGAAAGAAATCTACCATCCTTGTCCTTCTACTGGTTTCCATAACCTTCATGCACAAGGTTTTTCTCTTCCAACACTGGGATACTGCATGTTTACTCAATCCATAAAAAGTGCATGGTCTTTGATGCCAAAATCTATGTTTTATACGATTAACATGCTTATAATCAAATGGCATTTTAGAGTTTCGAGATTTATTATACCTCGGTGAGTTTCCTCTGGAGTCAGACTGGAAAGAAGATTTGGTCTCAACTCTGTCACTGTGATGCTCATCTCTCCCTGGAGATGTCTTGAATCCTTGATCATGAGAAGTTGTGCTCTCGGCCTGCACTAAATCAATTTCATCTCTTGATGAACTGTTGAACTCTGGAGTCTTAGTGACTGTCCTGGGGTCTTCTTCCTGAATGGCTTCAGAGCTTTCTCCAACATCTTTTGGGACATAGCCTATCTCGACATATTGAGGCCAAGCCACTGCCTCGATGGGATCCACAATACCTTGGCCATTGGTTCCAAGGCCTCCTCCTTCCTATCCCATTTTTCTCATCAACTTTAAGCCGATACAAGAAGCATGTTGTTCAAGTATTTCAAAAGAATCATCAGCATTAATCAAGAAAGGAATTATACATGGTTTATTTACCTCTACCTCAAACTGGGACCCTTGGTCTTCTTCTTGAGATGTGTGCAGTTGTCCTTGGTGAGAAGGATCAGTGGAAGATGCTTCTAGGAATCCTCCTTGGTTTATCAATGCATGTAGGTCATCTTCATTTGCTTGCTTGAAAAAGTGTGCATGCATTTGCACTGTCATGATCGCACCCATAATTGGTGAAGTTTCCATGGTCACAATATGGTCTTATCACCATCTCATTCATGGAGCCTTCCCCTATCTGCATCTTCATGGATTGCAACTGCTCTTGCAACCTTTGGTTCTCTTCTTCTGCAACATGCAACAATGTCTTCAATCCAACATTCTCCGCTTGAAGCATTTGGTTGAGCTCTTGAAACTCATCGAACCATGATTGATTTAGTGACCTTGTGTAAGGTAGCTAGAGAGGTAGTGGGGGGGCCTAGAGGGCCCATAGTGATAATAGTAGAGGTCATTCAATGTAAGGTGGACTAGGTCCACTGTATTATTAAATAAGACCCACTATGGTAGTTAGATATAATAAATGTAAGAGGACTTCTTAGAAGGTTCTACTTCTAGAAGATTCCTCCTCAAGGGTTCTTCTTATAAGGTTCTACTTCTAGAAGATTCCTCCTCAAGGGTTCTTCTTACCCAATCTACTTGAGGTAGAGACTTCTTAGAAGGTTCTACTTCTAGAATCAGAACTGCTTCATTGGCCACTTGTTATGCAAGTGCCACAATTTCTTTGTCACATATAACTGATTGATTTGATCTAAAAGGAAGATAAGAAACAAACAGATAGAAGGAATAACTTGATCTTGCTGACTTGCTGCAGCTTCTCTCTGCTCCTTCAGACCTATAACACACATGATATGCTGCAACAATTAATGACAAAACAACATAATGAAAAGCATGCTTACATTGGCTTCTCCAACACTTAGCTTATTGATATGAAGCTCTGCTGCAAAAACAAACATCGTTATTGAATTCACGTCGTCGAATTACCCAAAAATGACTATCAAATCGTTTCCATCCGAGTCAGACACTTTTAAGCCCAAGAGACACCTCTACCTCGGTTACCATGCCACTGCATCTGCAATAAATGACTCATTCTAGAATTAAGCTGCTAAAGTTTTTCTCAGATCAGTAAACTAACATCACCACTGCATTCGTGGCATCATTTTACCTAAAAATGACTATCTCCACGTCTAGATCCGAGTCGGGCACTTTCTGGACCCAAGAGGCACCCTCACCTCGATTTGCGTGCCAAAATCCATACAGTCCGTATGGATTCTATATGGGCCATACAGGCGCGCTCCACTCTCGTGTTCCGTGCACTGGTGTATGGCTTTGAATGCACACACTACCATGAACTCAGAACCAAATCCTTGCTTATACAGTAGTTTGCGGGCAAGTATGCCATAATGAGGTGGTTGGGCACATTGGTTATGAAGGATAAGTTAAGGTATAAGCTGTTGGAGAGGTTCCGGGGTTGAATCCCATAGACTCCTCATTTTATCTTATTGTTGGTGCGCTCCTCTAATTCTGGCGAAGGTTTAGCAGTGGTTTAAACTAGCGGATAATTCTAAATATAGCGAAATATGCTATATTTGGAGGTTGGTTGGGTTAAGCCCCTAGATGGGTGGAGTAGTATGGTCATGTGGCACTGGTGCATGTGAATAGGGGCTGGGCTGGGCCGAAGGCCTAGCCCCTCTCTTTGGCGCCTTACATAGTATTCAACCTTTAAATAATATTAAAACTATAGTGCAAATAATAATCGACGTGTGGTGTAGTGGTTAGCGTTGATATCTTGGGCCTTTGGCTACTTGGAGGTCATGAGGTTGACTCTTGGGGAGTCAAATAATCTTTTGCATTTTCCAGCCATTGGAGGGGTGCCACGTGGCATCCCATGACTGGGTCATGTGGCAAAAAATAACTGTTCAACATAAAACTACCACTTGTCACAATATGATTTGTCAATGAAGTTGACACATGTCATCACCAAACTTGCCCATGTGTCTGCCATGCCATGTCATCTTTCCAAATCATCTGTGCCACGTGTCACCCTTGTAGTGGTGCCACGTGTCACTTTGACTTTTGTCTATTTGACCAAGTTTGACTGAACTTTGACCGCTTATAAATTTTGATCTATAACTCTGTTTGACAAGCCATTTGCGTCGTTAGAAAGCTTGCGACATGATTGTCGCAATAATGCCATTTTAATGAAGTTTTGGGAACTTTGAGTTTTTCCCTTTCTCTGCTTTTTGAGGCCATCCTGAGCCTCCTAAGATACTTCTGTGCATTCTGGGACACTTCTGAAACTTCTTTGATGTTCCCTAGTCCATCTGAATCACTCATTCGTGGTGCTCCATGGGGACTTTTAATGTCCCTTCAAAAATCTTTCAACAAGAACCTTCCCATAGTCATCCTTTGGTTGAGGTTGTTCATTATTGGCAATTGTCTTTCTCCATAGTTCCAATATGTTTCTTCCTACACATGACATACATCATAAACACATTAGTCATCATGTAAATTAAAAATGCAGGTACCATATCATTTAAATTAATAAAACATTTTCAGACATGTCCTATCATATCTGTATGCACTTCATCACATTATCCTTAATGTTTTCATTAGTGCAATACGAACAGTTCTCAATCGTTTCTGCAGTAATACAATCCTCATCACTATGGTGTCAAAACATTTACTTTCATCAGCATACTAGATTTCTCATCCTAGAGAAAAACATAATACACAGCAAGAAAGAATTGAGGGCTCTCTCGTTCTTCAAATTATTTCTACATTGCCTGGGACTTTTCAGTTCAGCTGAGTTATTTCTAAGGCCTCATTGTCTATTCTCTGCTTTTGCAGTTTACTTGTTGTTTGGATCTTCCTTCTCTTTTCCTTGAGCAGGCTTGGTAAGGCCTCACCCTAACCTTTTTGGAATACAAAGACATGCCTTAATAGAAAACCTTTTTGTTCATAATGGGTCATGAACCTGTGCATCCTTCACATTACCATTCGGTTATCAGAATGGTCAATATTCATTTATTAGTCTTCTATTCCTTATATGATGTTTTTCAAAATGTAATCTAAGATTTAGGTATAAATATATATATAAGATTGTGGCTCACTGCTTAATTCCCTGCAGTCATTAAGGTTGTGACTTTGTTTTCCTGACGGAGTCTTCACACAGTTCCACCATAGGGAACTCCTTCAGCATGAAACTTCCTTACTGCATATCCATCACTATTTGTGATGGCCTCAACCTTGAGTTAGCTTCTACAGTTTACCAAATATCCCATAAGGAATATCAACATGCATCTTTGTCATGTACCCAAATTATGTATCCGTACGTATTATGGTTTTGTTAACTTACATCATACATGTGCATCACTTTCACTTTTAATATCATTCATACCTAACTGGTATTACTATCAGGATTCATATTAGGAAGCTCCATAATGCATTAAACCCATGTACTCCAGCATAATTAAACACAGATAAGTATTCATCATGCTAGCTTATTGCTTGCACTTTTTCGATGTCATTGACACACATGGACATATCAGGATTCTATATTCTTTTCCCAAGGATCTTCCAATCATCCTTATGATCATGTATACACATTTGTGTGTAAGTAGGTGCATCTCTTGCACCTTTTTACCTCATGCATTCACTTGATGGTTTAATTTCATCATTAGTGTCCTTCAGTTTGAGATTTCAGTCACTTATAGGACTAATCTCACAGTCATATCTCGTATTGACATTTCCTTCTCTCAAGGAAATAAAAAACCAAGGTCACTTTCCTCTTTATGCGACAACGTCTGGAAAGAAAAACTTATTGCCTCAGCGTCCATAGGGTTTTACCCATCTCACTTTTCTCTTCTCCTGAGGAGTTATATACTCTAATTTAATACAAAGCAGTAACTATAACTGTCAGGAATCCTACTTGATCCTATCAGATTCATTTAATCCCACAAAGGTATTAACCATTATATAATCCACCATCATCAGTGCCTGAAGTTCCAACTGCCCATGCTTAGAAGTAGTGTTACAAACACAAGGTCATCCATCCTTCGGGCTTTGGCTACTCCTGACAGAACCCTGCCACCTTCAGTTATCCCTATTCTAGTCTTATTATAAATGTTAATTAGCATATCCCTACTCCGGTAAGAGTAGTTATCACTTTGACAAAGGGCTAAAGAAATTCTTCTGCTGAAATTCAACAAGAATTCTCAAAATCACAAGTTCAATATGCAGTCCTTCTCCTCAAGGAGTAAATGCAGATAACAATACCTCCTTACATGACTAATACATGAGCCCAAGCAGGCCAAGTGTTGTAACCATGTTCTAATACCAATTTGTAACACACCCACTACGGGGCATAAAAAATTTCACTTTTCTTAAAGGACCTCCCAGTCAAGGATATCCAATTTTGAAGTCAAACAACTCTTTGAGACCCTGATGGTCTCACTCTGTAATTAAACACAGACCTTTCAAGTTCCAGGTGCAGGTCTAATGGTATTCATGTAATCCCACAAAGGTATTAACCATTATATAATCCACTATCATCAGTGCCTGAAGTTGATACTGCCCATGCTTAGAAGCAGTGTTACAAACACAAGGTCATCCATCCTTCAGGCTTTAGCTACTCTTGACAGAACCCTGCCACCTTCAGTTATCCCTATTCTAGTCTTATTATAAATGTTAATTAGCATATCCCTACTCCGGTAAGAGTAGTTATCACTTTGACAAAGGGATAAAGAAATTCTTCTGCTGAAATTCAACAAGAATTCTCAAAATCACAGGTTCAATATGCAGTCCTTCTCCTCAAGGAGTAAATGCAGATAACAATACCTCCTTACGCGACTCATACATGAGCCCAAGCAGGCCAAGTATTGTAACCATGCTCTAATACCAATTTGTAACACACCCACGATGGAGCATAAAAAATTTCACTTTTCTTAAAGGACCTCCCAGTCAAGGATATCCAATTCTGAAGTCAAATGACTCTTTGAGACCCTAATGGTCTCACTCTGTAATTAAACACAGACCCTTTCAAGTTCCAAGTTCAGGTCTAATGGTACCTGCAAGTTTCCCTTCGCGCTTGGGGAATCTTTGAGTTTGGGTGCTAACCTCTTTTTTGATAAGCCCCTCCTTGAGGTGACCTTGGGCAATAACCTCACGCAAACACACAATTGCGGGCGTGATCAAAGGTAGTTTGAAACCAAACTACCTTTCAGCCTGCAATTCTCCTCAAGCCTCCACGTGTCCTTTGTTCAAAACCATGGTTTGAATTGCAGCCCGCCCTCAACTTTTTAAATTTCACCCATCTCCGATCCCCACAATTCTATGAGACCATCGATATCCCGATCTTGACGGTACTATATGAAATGATGGTTCAAATCTTCCCTTTTCAAATCCATGGACCAGGTATTCCCCTCCTAAATCAATGGATGTGATCTCCTTCATGATTCCTAACTTCGGACTTTTCAAATCTCAAACTCTGCTTTCCTCCATACATCAATCTTCAGGAGTTGATGTTCTATGGACACCTATCCTCCTAAATCAATGACCCTTCTTCTACTTCGGGTGTTTGACCTTCCAACTAGATAAATGGTCATGTGGCCCTATTCCTGATCAACGGTCGAGATCTCTTTCGGGTCTCCAAACTTCTGAGATCTCAAATCTCAAACGTTTCCCTTTTTCCCCATGGCTTTTATCTGAAGGTTATAATCCACTGATGCGTGTGCACTTGATTTGACGATCAAGGATTACTTCGGGTCTTTACCTGGACTCCACAGATTTGTGCCACCTATCCTCTGGATTTGACGATCGAGGATTCTTCAGTTCTTTACCTGGAGTTCACATATTTATGCCACGTTTCCTCTAGATATGACGACTATGAATTACTTTGGGACTTTACTCGAAATACAAATATTCACGCCACGTATTCTCCAGATCTGATGATTCAGATTTACTTTGGACGGTCAACGTTTACTTCGAGTCTTTGCCTGGAATCCATAGATTCACGCCACCTATTTTTTGGATGTGACGGTTCATATCTACTTCGGACGATTCAAAAGTCGACGTTTACTTCGGGTCTTTTCCCAGAATCAACAGATTGACGCCACCTATCCTCTGGATCTAATAGTTCAGATCTACTTTGGACAATCCGACGGTCAACATTTACTTTAGGTCTTTGCCTAGAATCCACAGATTCATGCCACCTGTCCTCTCGATCTGACAGTCTAGATCTACTTCAACCCTTCAGTGCTTCGGTGCTTCATCTCTTCGACACTTCATCTCTTTGTCTCTTTGGCACTTCGGCATTTCGACGTTTCATGCTTTAGGAGTTTCAACTCTGAATATGAAACTCTTGAGGTGATTTCTCTGAATTCTACGATATGTCGTCAATGTCCCTCTGGATCTGACAACTATGAATTACTTCAGGACTTTACCTGGAGCTCATAGATCTACACCACATCTCTTCTGAAATCTGATGGCTCAGGTTCAATTAGGGTGATATGACAAATGAGATTTACTTTGAACGATCTGACGATTCAGATTCACTCAGGTTGATCGGATGATTGAGATTTACTTCGGATTTTTGGCTCTCCAGGCTTCGAAAATCTCAAGTCTCAAAATTTCCTCCTCCTGAACTCATGGTATCTGGGAGCTTAGATTCATTTGGGTGATCCGACGCTTGAGGTTTTCTTCAGATGATTTGACAATTTATATTCACTTCGACTGATCGGACGATTGAGATTTACTTCGGATTTTTGGCTCTCTGGGCTTCAGAAATATCAAGTCTCAGACGTGCCTCCTCCTGAACTCGCAGTATCTAATGGATCAGATTCACTTGGGTGATCTGACACTTGAGGTTTACTTCAGACGATTTGACAATTTAGATTCACTCTGGTTGATCGGACGATTGAGATTTTACTTCGGCTCTCCGGCTCTCTGGACTTCGGAAATATCAATTCTCAAACCTTGGTAAGTTCTCTCTCCTACATATGCGAAGCGCTAAGGCTCGTGCACCTTTCTTTGATCAGATGGTTGTTGATCCTTTGCACTGTGATCCAACAACCACTGTCTCTCCTCCTCCTAAGCTTCTTACTTACTCCGACTTAAAATATTTTCTATGTGCTCAAAGGATTCGACCTTTTCTCCTCCTACGGTCTCGTATCCTGGATTCCGTCTGCACTCCTGAAAGCGCTATCTCTTCTGAGCTTGATATCCTTGAATATTTTGTCTTCCCACACGCTGCTTGCATTTCAGGGATCGCGTCAAATGCATATCAAAGGTCAATTGTGATCAGCGGTTCATAGAAATTGTGGGTCCCCAACATGTGTTCTCTTTACCAAAGAGTTAGACCTTCACAATCTGAAAAGTGCTCGATCGATTCTAGTCTAGCCGGGATCATTGATCTTCTAGCATATCGAGATCAATGACAAGGGTGAATTGTGGGCTGCATACTAGCACATCTTCTATTTTCACCCTCGCGCTTTATAGTGATACCCCACCCTCAATCTTTGTTCATGGATCGACGGTTCATAGCAATTGCAGGGTTCACTTGACTATCGTGCAATTTGACATCTCGGAGCCTCGAGCTCCAAGTTTCCTAGACCCAGGTCACGTGGATCTTCATATAACTCTTAGGCTATGATCCCCGCTCCTAGTCAGGTTTTTGGTTAAGGAAAATAGGTGCAAGTTCAGAGTCTCCTAGAATACTTGTCTAAAGGGAACACCTTCCCAACTCACAGAGCTTTAAGCTATGAATCAAGGCAAAGTAACTTGTGAGGTTACAAAAATTATAGATATGCCCAGAGGCTTGCTCCGACTCCGGAAGGATGATGTAAATTCCTGGGGAAAGTGCCTTTGAGTGATTAAACTGGGTCATATGGAAAATCAAGAAGAAATATAGGTTCTCAAGGGAACAAATGCATAATCATAAGTTAATCATTTAATACAAAGAAAGAACCCTTTATAGACATGTAAATACTCACATGCTTCCATTATTTACAATTCAAAGCATAAGATAAAAAAACACTTATCAAAACCATAGAGCATGATACGATTGTTGAAAGGGGTGCTCGTTTCAACCCAACCATAGGCTCATTCACTTCTAATGGATTTATTACTGGCCACCCTGGAGCTTAAGCCATGATGCCTTAAGATTCAATCTCTTACTTCCATCTCAACGAAAGTTATGGACGAAGATTACTCTCCTTCTCCCAATACAGAAATAGATATGGATGAAGGTTACTCTCCTTCCCCTGGCTCAATATCTATTTTTTGTGATCATAACTCGTTGTTCCTCTTTCAGTCCTCCCTCAGACCTGAGAGTTTTTCGCTCTCGTCTCTGCATTTTGCGCTAGTCTTCCTCTGCCCACCACACTTCCTTTCTTGCCTTCCTCAACAAGATTGTGTGTGGCTTGAATTCCCAGTATGTGGTCAAGTCTGGAAGCCTTATGGATGGGTGGTCTGCCCCATATCCTCATTAACTCTTGAGGAGGTCTTCCCACCTACCATCTCGACTGTAATTCATTCCTAGGTCAGAGGATTGTTCTGATATGATAAATTAATTCCAGCATGGTACTGGTTCGGTGGAGGTTAAGGCAACCATTCTGGGTCCCCTCCACCACCTTTCATAGCATTCATGGTTTTCTCTTAGCACATCCCCGCTTTCAGCAATCATGCGACACGTAACCATTTTCTATTAAAATAACATAATTTACATTCATCGTCCTTTTGTACAAAGTTACATCAAATCAAACATTCACACTTTTAGGTTTTCCCTAGTTCCTTGGCCAATATAGTTATATTTACAGACTGGGGGAAACAAGGTGTTACACTTATGCTTTAGAATACTCTTCTAACAAACCGAATTTCCTAGAGCATACCTTTATTCATACAATTATCCATACGAACCAAAAAAGGGGTAAACTACAGCCACACAGATGTTCCTTCAAATTTTAGTTTGGCGAGCGTGAAGGGAAACAATATTGCTCAACAAGAAGACTCCAAGGGGCTACTTTTATCAATTAATCTAGATGAGATCGAAAATAATAAATATAGTCTGGTTGGATGTTGCTTTCGATTTTCAAAGCGAGCTTGAAAGACAACAAATCATGCTCATTAGGGAGTCCTGAGGGTAAGGCCAAGAATGATGATTAACAAGAAGAATGAGGCTTCAAGACATAATCATGGTGGGACTAAATAGGACTCCCATTCCTATGAAGTACTTCGACATGGGCACCAAATGGAAAACAAGGCTCTAACTAGTATGCCCATGGAAGGAAGTCTCTACCACATAAAATACGACACACTTATCAGTAAGAAAGCTTAGTGTCGCAATTTAGTGGGGTCGATCCTAAGGCCAAATGAGCCAGGAAATGGATAATGAAGCAAATTCAAGTAGGGAAAAACCTAACCTATATGCCAGTTTCAAGATCAATACCTGTCAAAACAGATCAATATGATGAACAAATGTCAAAGAAAAAAAGTCTCCAAGATCCTGCATATAAGGCCAATAACACTCATCCATAAGTTGATAAATCCAATATAGATAGAAACTTCAGAAAATAAGAGGTGATACTGAATGCAAAACTTGAAAACAGTAAACATGAACTATAAAATATGTACAAGGTACCGCACAGCCTTACTGTTGATTAAGGTTGGTTGTCATTGATGTCAACCCTTGAAGAAGGACCCATGCTTGTATGAGGAATAACGAGATGAAGATAAAGGAAATTGTTGGTGAAACTATCCTAGATGGATATTTCTTGTCATGCCATTTCTGTTGGTATGTGGAACATCACATAATTCCTCACGGTTAGAGAATTATGGCCATGAGAAGTTGGAGACCACAGGTTTGGGTAATGGACCCAAGATTGTTTGATGGGTAACGGT